>JAJGQC010000612.1:0-138463 GCA_021014325.1 Plazaster borealis
ACCTTTATTAACATTTGTCCAACCCTATTCATTATTTTGTTATAACGAAGCACTTGCAAACGTTGTTGTATGTTTAAGCGCCCAAATTCAAGGCAACGTGTATGTACCCTATAATTCCATTTTTTTCAGTTTTCATTGGGTATTTTGCTTAATTGCCAATGTAGGACACTTCCCTGATAATAATGCCAGAAAGCCCAATTAATTTCAAGTTCTTCACAGAAAACTCAATGCATCCTATTCACCAGTGGAGGTGTGTTTACATTTGTATTACATGGGTGCATTAAACTTATTACATGAGCAGTTAATATCCCTGGGGTATTCAGCAGCCCTATTAGTTTGCATGACCAATAAGTCACTGTTTGAAGAATTTCTTGGAGATATGCAGATATTATTTTATCAGATGAAATGCCTATGTTTTCCTCTTTCTTCGTGGAGAGGCTTTCCGTAAACGCACTATCAGCTATACAACAATATATGAGGCACCACCCATCGACGCCCGTGCTATACACCATTATAAGTATACATACTTAACTTACAGAGCCTCCGATATTGGGACGATATTATCAACGGTTGTCTTGTTCATCGTCTTCACAGACTACTTTGAAGGATTGGCCATGTTAGCGTCCTCATACCAACATCTACACACATTGAGGCGCGTTCATCTGCTGGCAGCAAGGTTTCAGGTTAGCTTATAAATACAAATGCAGGCTAAAACTCTATCCCCACCTTGAAGAAAGTGACATACAAATTTAAGAAACGTGTGCACATTTGACTTTATATTGTACTCAAAATCCTCAAACTTATAAATTATTAACATTATAAATAACTTAGGTAGTCATAGTTTTGTTTGTCAGCATTATGTATTTATAGGCTTACAAGCATTATAAAAACAACAGAAGTCATAAGTGAAGAAGTTTCAGCTGAATACAGTGTCACTGCGAGGTGACAGCGGGTTACCAACCGCATTATCTGCAATAACACAAGCCCTCAGAAATCCGAAGAGCAGTTCATGCAGGAATCGTTTATCGCCTGAAGTGCAAAGTGACAATATTGAAGGTCGCACCATAACCAATTATTTCGAGGAATCCTTCCTCAAGATAATTATACTATGGTGTTTGCAAGTGCTTTATCACTTAGTAGGTTGATATGAGTCATGCATTATGCATATGCCTCTTCAGGACAAATGCCTACTCACTTATTAAACAGGAATCCTCTGCAAGTGTCATTTTATTTTTGCATGTAGTTTCAAACCTTTGTTGTGAAACATTTGCCTGCATTTCTGTGGATCTTTCGATTGATTGGTATTGCCTTTTTATGCAATCGCAAATGGAAATAAAATAACCTTGAATTGTAACTACGACGTATTTTACCAATCGATGACTCCCGTCTTTAAAGAAGTCAAAACACTTTCTGCAAATCATTACAGTCATTTGTAAAACTGGATACAGTTAAGGGCATCGTACGTTTGATAGTACTCTGATAATAGCCGACAATAAAACCTCACCCGGTCAGAAGTGTGGCTTTGGATAATATACATTTGAAAATTTGTTTACTTCGGTAGTTAGTTAGTTAGTTTTTATTTTTTATATAGCTTTTCACGCCCGAAGGCGTCCCCAAAGCCTTCACGTTAATACCCTAGTCACTGGGCCTTAAATCATTCCTTAAACCATCTCAGCTCCTGGGAGTATACAGCCTGTGCAACATTAATGCGCTACTTGAGGCTCGTCAATCACAGAACCAAACTCTGCCCTCCCAGTACCAATGCCTAGGTAGAGGAAAGCTTATAGTTAAGTGTCTTGCTCAAGGACACAAGGAAGTGTCGACCTATAGTTCAACGAACCACTCTGCTGATCAAACACCCAGAGCTTAGATCCGGCGTCATAGCCGCTCGGCCCGACACCCCACAGGTACTGCGGTTATGGAAACATATGTCACTTTTTATCCACCAAAACATTTGAATCTGACGTTACGCGTAACGCTTCTTAAGTATGTATTTCTACACAGATTATTCTTCCTGCGTGCGTAACCGCTCCAGATTTTCAGCAATATCTCCAAAAACGCTGCCACCTTTTGAAATGAAATTTACACGAGTTGATTTTATGTGCATATCTACAACTATATGGGTTTTGAAACAGAGCAATAGGCTCAATTACATACGTGTACGATGCCTTTAAATGAATATAGATTATGTGGGTCTTTTCGTATTACGGTAAAATGTTGTCCTCCAGAGTCAAGAATCAGCTACAATTTAACACAACAACAAACAGGCAAATAATCAAACACTACAAACACGAATGCCAATTATCATTTAATATTTACCACAATTATCTTCATCGTCAGGTGGCAGTCAGTCGCCCATCACACACCACAAACTGATGTTAGCGCGATTGAGTTCTGGCAGTGATAAAACCCAGGACAACTAACATTTGCAGTGAAAGACAAGCCGAATGCAAATATTAGTTTATAGAATGACTCATGTTAGAGGAAGAAGGTTTACTAGGGGCGCCGTTTGTACTTTATTGGTTAGTACAATTCGGAGTAAATGCAAGCCTCAAGTGGTTAAATTGAAGATTAAATACTGATCCAACTGATTGGGGATTAGTTGTTGGTATAATTTGAAGCAGAATTATTTCGCGGTACTGAAACTAACCTTTATGCAAAAGTACTCAAGTAACAGATAGTTTTCCTTGCGGTTTGTTACACTTAAAATAATTAAAATAAAAACATCAAGATCCCGTAAGGTGACCCCTCTGCTGCTGATTCCCAGGTTGTCGTAAGCTTAGGTGTGATCCTCATCCTGTTGATTAATGACCTCTGACTGGCACCCCCGCCCCCTTAACGTTTGTGTGTGATCAACCATACTTGAAATAAACAAACTGTGAACTTTTGTTTCTAATAAGTTAGCATAAGTTGGTATAGCGCCGGCACGTTATCCTTAGGTCGCAGTTTCCAGGTTTCGCCTAAGTAATGTTTCTTTCTTCCCTCCATAGTTAAACCCACAATCAGTTTATACAAGTAGGCTTCCCTGTTCGTAAGTAATCAATGCATTACAAAAGTGTAATCTGAAAACCAAAGAAAAGAAAAATCCAACAAATACAGCTGATTTCGGTTATTACAACTAAAACAAGGAGTAAGGACAAGCTTAGTTTATTATTTTTTGTTGTATTTTGAGCCAAAGTTCATAGGTTTGTGATTTGTATAATATTAGTCGATCAAGCATAAATACATAGACACTGTCTGCTGACTTTTGCCAAGCTCTACCAATCCTGTACAATGTATTTTGCCACTCCTTAGGTGTATTTTAACCCTCTTGTGCATTTTCTACATACCTTTAAATTATTACCATGTTGTACAAACACAGTACTGAAAAATTCAGTCTATAATAATATGTATGGTCTTCAGACTTTACAAAATACCTATATTCATTTGGCAATAACTCCGATAAACCTACATCTCAGTGCACTTAACATTATCTTTAAATAGGCGCAAAGTCAAAAACAGTCAACACCACATAGTTTTCATCGATCACACACTACCTGACAATCTTGAAATCCATTACAAGTGTTAGCTCCATCTACTTCTTTGAGCAGTCATCCCCCACAGTCAAGTAGTATGTCATCTTGGCAGATACTTGTCTAGTTGTAGACAGAACAATAAACTGTACTGGTGGTAGATATTCAGCTCATGGACTGCTTATAGAAACTTAAAAGGATATGCTGGAAGAACATAATGGACATGAATGCCACTTTATGTCTCTAATATTTTCCGAAAGATACTTTGTTTTCCCTGCAACATTTCCCTACACACACACTGCAGCGAACTTTAACACCCCATTAGCCTCTGCCACATAAAATCCTCATACATCCAGCCCATCTTGCTTTCCGTATGGGGACAACAAATTCATAGGAAAAAATATTGCTTCCGGGAAACTGTGGATTTGTTGTTTCTTTATTTTGTTCAGTGTGCCCAGTTGCGTGGATTTTCCCTGTAATAGTGTGGTTTTCATATAACATACAAAAACTATGCTGATTGCCTGGGACAGCAACATTTGACATTTAAATGAAATCCTTTGTGCTCCCACCATTGGAATCCTAAGTGAAAAATATGAAATCATCTTGTGAAAGCAAAGACCGCCTTTACTGCTGCTACCGTGGAGTGCAAGACTGCGCCAGTACCTCCGTACGGTTCAAACAGCAGAACGTCCCGCATATGCTCCGTCAGAAACTCGGGGATTTCAATTGGATACATTCCGTTACTCCGGTTTTGGCATAGACCTGCCAAAAGCAACCGACGTCGGCAGGGTAAGTTGAGAGGAGCCAATATGTTGATTTCACTTCATGAGTTCAGTGATTTGGTTCTACATGTAGATGTAAGTATTCCCACAGCTCTGAAATGATCAAAACAATCCATTATAGTTCTTCATGTGCTTATTTTAAAAACTGACACCATCAGGATCATCTGACTATCGCGCCACTATATTATTATTATATTGTATTACTCCACTCATGCAAGATTTAATTTGAACACGTTTTAGTAATTGTCAAAGACTAATTAATTACTATATAAATAATATCTGGCATATATCCAGCAAAATAAGCCTGCTTGAGAATTTGGGCTCATTGGTCATCGAAGTTGCAAAAATATTTGAAAGAAAAAACATACCCTTGTTGTACAAATTTGTGCTTTCAGATGGGAATATCTGATGTTGCCAAAAAATATTTTATTATTTAGTGAAATTACCTCTTTCTCAAAAACTACGTTACTTCAGAAGTCGTTTCTCACAATGTTTTATACTATCAACAACTCTCTGTTGTTCGTTACCAAATCAATTTTATGTTAATATATATTTTGAGTAATTACCAAACGTGTACAGTGCCTTTAAACAAACTCTCTTTATACGATATCCTCAATTTGTACATCATTAAACATACTGGGAGAGTTGAATGGCCTAGGTAACTCTGTGTGGCTTGTATTAGTCATAAACATAAGCATGCAGGGGTTGCAATGTTCAATAACGTTGATGTTCATTTAATCTCAGAAATGTATTCATACTTTGTTCACTACAAAAAAATAAGAACTGTATAAAACACTCCAGAGTTAAAACTACAATGCACGTCACATAAGTATACTAACAAAATGAATAATGTTGTATGAATTTGGCGCTAGTATTGCACCTGACGGAAAGCAGAAGGCGAGGCCCCTCTCAAATGTGTTGTTCTGAACAGACATAACTGTAAATTCAGTATCACACGCAGTATACTTCCTCTTCTTGACATATAACTTCTCGCAAACAAAACAAACATAATGATGCGGTACATTTGTTTAGTTTGTTGTATTTATAGTTGTTGGTTAAACAAGAAACATTTACTATATGTGTAGCCGTGACTTGAACCACGACATCCGGATTAACGTGCCTATCCCAATGTTGGCGGTCTCCCTACTTTGCCAACAATTATGTTTGTTCGGTGGCGCCGGTCAAAAGCCATTCAACCTGTGACTGTCGTACCAAAATAAGTAGGACCGCCAACATACAGCTATAGCTCAGTTGGTAGAGCGCAATTGCGCTCATCCGGAGGTCGCAGGTTCAAGTCCGCTGTAGTCTTGTTTTATTCGTTCAACTTCAAAATTATTTAAACTTTTACCCAGTTAGAAGTTAGTTTCTCTTGTGGTTTATTATACTGTTTGTGTTGCTTTTAATAATCTACACATCGATAGTCCAGTATAAGCCCTTTTTTGAGATAGCGGTCTGGTTGCAGTTTTCAAAGTTATTTATCAGCTTGTGTTAAAGTATAATAACCGTACCCCCAAGAAAAGAAAAAGAAGAAAAGAAAAAGAGAAAAAAAAAGTGTTCCAGGCAGATTGCTCGAACACCTAAAATGCTATTGGCATTCAATCAAAGCTTGTAAGTTGACCCAGACTAGGATGTAAACTTCGTTTTGGGCCTAATACTTTACATGATATTAATATAATAATATAAATCCATATTATTACAGTATGTTATTGCACTAAACTAAAACTCAAGTTGACACAAACAGAGAAAGCCGCGCTATTCACACATACTGGGCTGGGGAAAAATACTTCATAATACCTGTAATATGAAAGTGAATTAATATATATAGTTTGTAGAGGTTTTTCTTTTTTTTTTTTTTTTTTTTTTTTTTTGTGGGGGTGTTTGTTAATAGTGTTTGTTTGTCTGTTTGTTTTCAACTTTTCCCCATGTTGTTCTACATTTCTTATTGTTTTTGTATTGTTTTATTGCAGAGGATTTTTGGGTTCACGGACGGTTGTGCATGGCAGATTAAACAGAACATTTTAAATTCGTCAGTATGGAAATGTAAATTTAATCTAAGTCAAATGCTACACTTCAAACAATGTATATTTTAAGGAAAGTAAGCTGGGATGCCGTACTATTAACAAAACCACAATAAGAACAATAACGATAATGCAACAGGGTTTTTAATAATATCATGTTTATGTGCATAAAAACCGCCTACTGAGTATAATGGTTAAAGTTTCACTACGAACTTCTGCCCTTGCCTGGAGTGACCGTCGCAAGTGTGGTTGCATGGTTCTAACAAACCCTTTATTCTGTTCAACTTTACAGCTGGAATCCTCGATGCTGGTTTATATTATTGGATCTGAACATGATTGACATTTCATTTCTCTCAGTCGGGCTGCAGTGATTGGGTACTGGCCTCTGAAAGTAGAAATGACATTTACTATTTAAGTTATTTCTAATCAAGGTAAACTAATCTATACATTTGTTACGGGGAAGTATTTTTAACATCAGCAGGAAACTGACCGATTATCACTGCATATTCTCAGAAAACCGTCTGGCCTATACTTTCTATAAACGTTCTTACTTCTTTACTTTCAATGTGTCAGCAAACAAAATAAGGAAAATAAAATCCTGACTTAAGATTAACCAATTTTGGTTGTTTTTAATAAAATCATCACCGACGCCACGAACTAACACACAGTTTACAAAACTGCATGTTGTATTAAGTTTCAGTTGTTTACATAAAAACAATGTTCACCCGACCAGAGAGAGCTACAATTTCATTAAGATTCAGAAGCTTTCAAGACATTTGCACTTGTTTAACTACGATCATTAATAATTGAAACTTATGCACCAGAAAGTGATATTTACGTTCACGAACCCGACACAAGATTCATTTTGCAACAGAAGTTGGCCGAAAACTCCAAATGTGAATTGTTTTTCACCAACTCTTGTGTTTGGGCGCACGCTGACCAGCAAATTCACTGCTGATCTGACAACACGCAGTGTTGTATTACAAAAAGGATGGTGTCAAATTCATACAAACGGAACATGTATGTTTGCATTAATTATCGATTGCAAGAACTGACATAAACCTTTCTGCTTTATTGCTTATTAATTTAGGACGAAAAAGCAGCCAAAGCACCAATACATTACGCGCTCAAACCATCAAGTGTCCACTTTCCAAGAAAAGAGTTGAAAATACAATGACATTTTGAAGGAAAGCAGAATTTATTAAACTCTATTACCGCTGTTTTCCTCAGATTGCTACTTTTGTATAATGTCAGTTCTTGGCGTCAGTGCCGAAAGTTTTGCTGCTAAAGGGAATTAGCTTCACAATCCGGAAGCTAACTGATTACCATTGCCAATATCCGGGGAAAAAAATTAAACAAGTAATTAATCGTCTGAAACACTGCATCCATAACAAAATATATATATATATATATATATATATATATATATATATATATATATATATATATATATATATATATATATATATATATATATATATATATATATATATGTATATATATATATCTCGATTATGTCTTACTTCTTATTAGGGGAAAAACGGTAAAGATATTTCATGGTTTGGTTGTTTTTCAATGAAACTCGCGTAACTAACAACTTTGAAGCCATTACCAGAGGAGGTTGAAAAAACAGGTGTTTTACTAGCACAGTACACATTTACAACTGAAAGTGGTTTATTGTAAAACGTTCCACCAGATAATTACAAAGGTACAATTCTTACCCAGTAGTAATTAATGACTTTGTATTAATCTCACGAAGTGTTTCAATAAATAGCAAATCATATCCTTGGTCGATGTCGAAATCAAAGAAGTTTGACCACGTAATATCCCTTCTGCAACTGCTATGAACTGACACTGCGTACGCTCTGGATGAGATTTGGCCAGAAGCTTGGTGGACGTAATCAATACTGATGCTTGTTTGATTACGCATTGACTCGACCATCAATGCACTGTCCTGCAGTTTAAAGGGATATACACTAAATAAAAACAATAGCAAATGATAGAGATATAGCTTTCTTGAATACATCTTTGTTAGTGTATCTACTGTAAATAGAGTTAAGTTATACCATTGGTAATACAGTGTGGACTGACCAGTCCTCTATTGATGTAACCTGCAGCACTTGCAGGTGATTCCACTGCAGTAGTACATATACATGGATTGCATGTGTGTGTGCTCACTCTCACTGTACAGATTGTTCAGAGCACTACATGCAGTACTACTGCTACTAGTTCTACACATTATTCGACCACTGTAAAGATAGTCAATATGTATGTACATGTTCGTTACATCCACATTACTTACCTGACACTGTACATATTTGTAGACACCTTTCACTGTAAATATTAGAACACAAATTATTGAGCATTGTTGGCTGTAGTATACAGCCAACCTTGGAGAAAGGTTCGACCCCTTCAAGGGTATCGACCGGACTTACGTGCAACACCACAGCAACAGCTCTTCAGTGAGGTAGAGCATGGATGGAAGAAATATTTAGAACTTCGTAGATATAAACTTATTCAAGCCTATTAGGTTTGTGAAGGTCTTTGACAGTGAATTCACCCTCCCTTTTTGGAAGGAGCGAGGAATGAAGCCAGAACTGGGAGCATGCAAGAAGTCAGACTATTTAATATATGTTAAATTTGCATCGGGGATAAAGAACATTATATTAGGTTTTACCCGTACACCGATGTGTGTTAAGCACTGTATACTCAGTACTTTCCCGAGTCCTGTGAAAAAAAGTCAGACTATGGTTCCTGGCATTGAGACTGGTTTAGTGGTTTACATTTGTTCCCCTTTTCAGCTCTGGGGACCCATGTTCGATACATGCCTTAGACTAGTCGAGTCATGCATGTGGATTGATTACGCAGCTCTCCACAGTTGGGGTTTCCCATCCCACAACTAAAACTGAGATCAATTCAACATCTTCTTTTTACATGTACCCTCGGGTCTCAGTGCATTGGACATTGTTGTGGTTCCCTGGTTTCAATACCATTTGTTAAACATGTGAGCTACAAGTCATGGAACAGTACAAGTATTATGTTTTTTAGGGGTTCACTGCTCTCTCTAAAAGAATCAAATGTACTGGTACCCATGTTGGACCATACACACTTATTGAAGAGAGGATGAGATCCATTTTTTGTAATACACTTTCTTTTTTAGGGCTGAATAAATATTTTCACTCATATACCTTGTGCACAAAATTGTACAGCCATACAGACCTACCCACTCCTTATCCTTTCATAAACTGGAGCAATATGTTCTTTTAAGCAGGCTTCCATATGCATTGCTGAGATCTTTTACATGTTTCTGATGTTTCCAACACATCTCCCCCTTCCGATCAAACATTTTGGCTTACTGGGGGACCAGTAACTAGTATAACTTGCCTGCATTGGTGTACTTTTCATGGGTTTATTCCTTACTTAAAGAGGAGGAAATGTCAAATTCACTTTTGTGATGTAGGCCTACTCATTCTCAATTTAGAGTTTTCATGTAGGTGGAGAAAAAATTGCAGAGTCTTTAACCTTACGTTAAAATGGTGTACATAGCCATTGTATTTGTTAACCTTACATAAAATTGGTCATCATCAAAACATCCGATGACATCGTTCGGCCTTGAATTTGGAATGTTGACCGACGAAATATTCTTTTGGAAGTGTAAAGACCAACTAGTTGTTGAAATGAAATGACGTAAAGTTTCAAATTTCGGTCCGAAAGAGTCAGGAATGAACCAAAACATTTCGTACACAAATGTACAGACCCATTTTTTTTTCAGAATTATGTCAGCGGATGTTTTGGATGTTGAGAATTTTGTTCAGGAAGGCTCACAAATGCAATGGCAATTTACACAATTGTAAGGTCAGGTTAGAGACACTACATTTTATCACCACTCACAAAAAAACTATATATTGAAAACATTACTACGTCACACAAATGGAATTTGACAATTCCTAATCCTCTTTACAGATTTCTTACCACAATCAAACTCATCCGAACCATCATCACAATCATAGAGGCCGTCTGAAACAGACGTCCGGGCTGCACATCCTATCAGCACGGCACGAGAAATGGCCGTCTTCACGGGTTGCTGAAATACAGTCAAGTGATTTCCCAATAATTAATACCAAAGGACTCGTTGCCTTGGATTGTGCGTTTTGGGCTATACCAAACGTTTGAAAGCGTTTGTTATTAAATGAATATGGCTGAAAAGATATTTTAAAAGTAGAATATAATTATGCTCACAAATATGCCTCAAAGTTGTGTGATTTTCTTTTCACTTTGTGAACTAACACAGCCCGCCATTTTGTGAAGTCAATCATTTTGTTCTACAAAACAGCGGACTGTGTAAGTTCACAAGCAAAAGAAACCACACAATTTCGAGGCATATTTGTGTGGATGATTACATTCTACTTTTAAAACACCTTTCCAGCAAATTCAGTTCATAACAAACGCTTTGAAACGCCAAATTCAAGGCAACGTGTCCCTATAAATAGATGCAATTATAATTGAGCAGGGATGAAGCATATTAAACACTTTACACAATTTAAAATACTGACTGTGGAGTCAACAATTTGGTTCAACAAAATGGCGGACCGTGTTAGTTCACTAAGTAAGGAAAACCACACCATTTCAAGGCAAATTGTCTGGATCATTATATTATACTAATAAAACACCTGTCAAACCATATTTGTTTCATAACAGAACGCTTTCAAACGAAGTTATGGCCCAAATCCCCACCTAATGTAAGACAACGTGTCCTTAAAGGTACTGAACACGTTTGGTAATTGTCAAAGACCAGTGTTCTCCTTGGTGTATCCCAACATATGCATAAAATAACAAGCCTGTGAACATTTGGAAGCCAATTGCGAGTGTGTCCCTTTCAAGTATACAGCTTGCTCACCATCACCACCAAACTCATCCTCTTTCTCAGGGCAATCTGACCAGCAAATCACAGACGACTGCTTCGAGGATGCACTTCGGTCCCGATGGGCAGGAGAACTGGCCTTGCTCGCATTCTGGTGGTGAAAAACAAAATAGTTCATCGAATAATTGTGTGATGTCCCTTACAGGTCCCAATGCGCATGATCGGCGCGCATAAGTATTCTACAGGTGAAATCAGGTCCAAGCAACACCGGCAGCCATCAGGGCGCGCTGATTGTAAAGTAATGCGGTACAACTATACAACCTGACATAGTTACATGTAAGCTACAGCGCGACATCCGTCTTGGCAGCTTTGATTATTGTTTAAACTGTACCGGTTTCCCAACATGCATAGCGGTATATTTTAAGATGGCGCTTTTGCATACAATTACAACTGAGAAAGTCCTGGTCTGACAAACCATTCGGATCACTTGTTGTTAAGGTTCTCACAGTTTACTATTGAGCCTGTTAGAACACCATGTAAAATGTCTGCCTACGGTGACAATCAACAATATAAAAGGGTTCACAGCTGATTGGCGAGTATCTTGCAAATTGGTTAGTCGTCAAATCGTATCATTTCAGGTTTTAAATCATCCTTTCAGTTCAATGTTTAGATTAATGGTGACAAGTGTTATTTAGTTTATCCCATTTGTGTTGTTCTTATTTTGCATTTATATATAATTTTTGCTCTCAATATATTGGGCTTATAGGTTTTTCAAAAAAATAACGATCCAAGTGAGATATCGTCGATGTCGTCTGATTTGTTTTTAAATAATCAACATTGATTATATCCACAATAAGTGTATGATTACTGGCTTAATCTAGAACATCCCCACCCGCAGAAATCCCGATACAAATTCCATTGAAACAATTTTGTTTAGGAAAAGACACGGTAGCTGTTGATAAAAATGTTGTTATGATTAGAACATTATATAGGCCTATACATTTCGTCACCGACACCATGTGTACAAAACCCCTTTTTTAGTTTTCAGTTTTGTGCATGTTTAGACAAAGTTAACCAAGGCCTACAATTTCATGAAGTTTCGACGCTTCAGGAGCTTTACTTTTTAATTACGATGATGAGGCTGAACAACTTTGCACCGAAACTGGCACTTTTCATTTCCACGAACTGACACAAAGTTCAATTTACCATTGCAACTTGCGGCGCGCACAAACCTCAAAAGTGAAAAAAGGTTTCCAGGGCAGCACCAACCTCGGTGTGTAGCGCGCGCGCGTGACCTACATTTTCACGAACTGACACACACACGCATTGTAATACACTGGATGGTGTCAGTTCGTGGCGACAGAAAAATGCCTGGTTGCGTAAATTTTCGTCGCCACGAACTGACACAAACCTTTCTTACTTTATTGCTTGTTAATTTAGGATGAAAAGCAGTACAAAACGCAGTATATATTAAGCTCAAAGCATCAAGTCCCAATGTCAGAAAACTATAGTTGAAAAGCTTGATTTAAAAAAACGTTCAACTTTAAACGCTGTTTTCTCCGATTGCTACTTTTTATTGGTATCTACGTGTGTGTCTGTTCGTGGCGTCGGTGACGATTTAGTCCGATGTGTTTTTATCTATAATAACTTATTAACCTGTTAACATACACAAAATGTATTTTATCTTTCCACAAGTCATCCTATCATCATCTAACAACAATTTGCTGAAAATGCATACCACTTTCTTTGTAACGGATGACATTAAATGCAAACGTATTGGTATACGTATTGTTAGGAGATTCCGGAGCCTGGCATCTATCCTTCACTATCACATCGATGGCAATGCAGACGAGATGTAGCGAGGATAATCCAGGATGAAGGTTTGAGTGGTGTCAATCTCCCTGAGGTTGACCGCCTCCAGCAGCCCCTCCCCGACAGTGATGAAGCAGTAAGGGAGTTTGATGAGCTCTAGTTGTGACCGGAAGCCGGGGTCTGTGGTGATAGTCCAGATGCACAGGTGACCCGGGTCGGTTTGTACGAACGAATATTGGAGATCAGCTGCTATTTCCACGAGTTCGTTTTCACAATAACCTGAGATTGGAAAAAATAAACAGTATTATGGTTTCTTCTTAAGTATATCTCAAAAACGTCACCCGTGAGGCTCATTGGTGTTTGAACAGTATTACCCCATATTGTTTCATTTATTGAACCATTGCATCTCCATTGTGAGTATACAACATGTTCTTCAAATTATGTAGTGAACAAGCTAAACAAATCACAATAACAATCTCTGCCCTGGCATGTACCTATTTACCTAGCTGAAGAGACATAAGTATAGTGTATTGCTCAGTGGATCAGAACATGTGTCACGATCAGGATTAGAATCCAAACTGATGACTTTATAGCCAACAGAACTTGAGTCCGATGCAATAACCCCTCGCCACGACACGCTGATTTGTAACATGTATAATAACATAAACAACAACAGTTGCAGTTTGCAATACTTTCAAAGGGTGAAAGTTACTTCTGGACAAGTGAGTCAACTGTAAACATAATTCGTAGCGGCGTTAGTGGTATTTGTTTTAATGGCACTCAACCAATCAGGGTTGGAAGAAAACAGACAATTCAGCCAGTATATAAACAACTATATAAACTTTAGATTCTGAACAAGTAAGCTGTTGTGGTCATAGTGTTTTGGAGTATTTACCAATATGACCCTACCTATAACTGAGACCTACACTCTGGCGACACCATATGTTGAAGATCAGCTTGAACGAAATTAACGTTTATTGTTCTGTTGTCACGTCACACTACGGACTCGATCTAACAAGACAGTGGGAATGTATAGCTTCAAAGATAAAGGCTTACAACCTTTATCCAGTCCGTGATGTGACGTAATTTACGTCACAACACAGACTGGTTTTACGCTGGTTTTATGAGGCATTGGTACTTAAGTGAACATTTAACTTGTATGGGTCTTTGCTGGGAACCTTGCAGGTTGCCACCAGAAAAAAAAAAGAAAAAAAAAGTTCAAAAAACAAAGAAGAGGTCTAGTTTTTATGATCAAATTTCAGTACATTTAAATGAAGAAAACTTCCAACTTATGATCTAAATTATCAAACACAAAACAAACAACGATAAGTAATCAACATGTTTTAAGTGACTTACTTATTTTGCTCCTTGTTTATGATAAATCGCCTAACATCACAAGTCAGAACAGCCACTTCAGGTGAGGCTACAATTAACTGATTTGGGCTGTCTACCCAAATCAACTCTTCCCAGGGGCACGTTGTCACCTACTCCTGGGGCTGAAACAGGGTTACCTCCTTCACAGTCCGTAATGATGTAGGCATGGATATCATACACTATGGGCCTGACTGGTACATCATAATGCAATACCTTCGCAACTCAAAAGTTCGTCAAGTTGATCTTTAAGTTAGAGTATTGAATCTATCTTACTCTCATTGAGAACAAAACAAAGTTAACTTTACCACAAAATAACTCATCTGAGAAGTCATCTGATCCTTGTGCTTGTTGCAATGTTGATACTTTGGAATACAGTCTCTGACGCGCATGCGTACAAGTCATTATCACATCCTCCTGATGATGAAACAGTGTAGCACATAACACATAGACGCTGATTACTTCAAATAAGTGAAAGTGTAAAGCTAAAAGTTGTGTTAGTATTGCTGAAACCTTAATGTGGTGGCGCTGTTGATTGACCTGGTTCTGGCATCCGGTCTCCGGATGTGTGCGCGAGCTTTCCCACGCTTGGGCTGTGCGGTGAGGCAGTTGTTGTTTGGCAGCCATTGAGGCAGGATCGTCGTTGAAAGCATTGCAAGCGGGCCTACGTTTATTGAGCAACAGATTCGCCAGAACCAGGTCAGTAACGATAACTTCGTTGGACTCAAGTGAAAGAATACATGATTAAGAAAGAAGAAAGGAATTTAGACAGAATAAAGAAAGAAGCCAGAAGAAATCAGAATATTGCAGTTGATTGTTTAATTCATCTCGTGTCTGGGAACAGCAGAGATATACCGTTGTAACCCCCAAAATAAGTCCTAGACCGCTCGACGAAACATTACATTGGTGGCAGCGTCAGGATATTTCTGTTGTTACTACTTAGCTTGATGTTTTTGTTTGTTTTCTTCAACTCCTTTACATGCTTGTGTAGAGTTTTGTTTCGGCAGTGGTGTAAACCGAGCTGACAGGTTAATATTTTTACGGAGAATCAGTTGTGCCAGTGGTGTAAACCGAGGCGCTTGCAGATAACCAGTGCCGCCCGGAAAAAGGAAAGTCAGTATTTGTGCCAGTGGTGTAAACCGAGGCACTTGCAGATAACCAAGCCGCCCGGAAAGACGCCCGGAAAGACACACGGAAAGCCGCCCGGAAAGACGCCCGGAAGGCGCCCGGAATGCCGGCCGGAGAGATCCACTAGCCGGAGACGATCCCTTGAACCGCTGGTGTGTAGTAGTGTACAGGGATAAATCAGGTCAGTGGTGTATACCGAGACACACACATAAGCCGTCCAGAACCAGTTTCCAAGCCGCCCGGAAAGACGCACGGAAAGCCGCCCGGAAAGACGCCCGAAAAGCCGCCCGGAAAGACACCCGGAAAGCCGCCCGGAGATTAATTTTGTTTGTTAACTTGCCATAGTTCAGCATGGAACCCCAGCAGCCCTCTATTGTGATGTTGCAACGTTTCCTGGAGGAAAGGTATGAGGAAGTAACACGAGAGATTGAAATAATCTCTCAGAGCATACAGGAACACAACAGTAGTCTGCAAAGACTGTACCTTTTGGAGGAAGAACCAGTGGCGAGCCAACCAGTGAATCTGATGAGCATCAGCAGATAGGTCACACCCTACGGCAGGTTGAATTCAGCGGAACAGAATCCACAGGTGTCCGGCTGCCGAACAGCTGTGCTACTGACTCAAACACAGGTGGGGTTTGACCCCCAAAATACAGCGGCAGTTCAAAGGAATGGGCAGGAAGATTTGAAAACTCTGGCCCTCGGTACTCTGCTATAGAGAAGGGAAATGAATTTCCGAAAACAACAACAGGGACAACAAATCAAGTTGTTTCCACCATCGACACGATGGAAGGGTTGAGAAGATACAAGATCACCCCCGAGCCACCGCAGAAGGAGTCGACCCGCAGAACATCACTGTTTCAGCCTGTTATTGAAGCTCAGAGACTGGAAAGTGACAATGGGTACGGACAAAAGCCAATGCCTACATGGACAGAGGAACAGATCGGTCAGCGTCCGCAGAAAAGAGTTTTCTACACCAGACTTTATGGGCATTATGCCCAACATCGTGCCTGCCGGGAGTGGATATGTACAGACAAAATATAAGCCAACCGAAGCAAGTGTACCGTTGCCTGCTTTGGAGAAATCAGCCAGGGAGGGTCAGCCACAAGAGCCCCGAAGTGACGATGTCAGGGCTAAATGTAACCCGGTACCTTATGAGGATCAGCAAGCACTTGGCATTAAAGACAAGACATTGGAAAATAATGGGATAGGTACCAAGCGGGCAGAGAGAACTAGGCCCTTGAGTCAAACCCGACAGATATGATGGGAAAACATCATGGCCGGCCTACCTAAAGCACTTTGAGCTATGCTCAGAGCTCAATGGATGGAGTGACAAAGACAAGTTACAGTATTTGGCCGTGTTATTAACTGGCTCAGCACAACAATTATTAGGTACAATGCCAAAAAGATGCGACGGGAGATTACGATAAGTTAGTAGAAAAGCGCTGCAGGGCCGTTTCGACCCACTGGGAAGGAAGGAACTCTATAGGGCTCAACTCAGAAACTGCCGACAGAAAACAACAGAAAGCCTTGTAGAAATGGCTGAGGAGATCCGACGACTGGTGGAAAAAGTGTATGTGGACCTACCGGCTGAAAGCAAAGATCACATGGGTAGAGACCATTTTCTAGATGCGTTGGCTGACGGGGACATTAGAATAAGGGTTATACAAATGAGAACAACAACACTTGACGGCGCAGTCGCAGCAGCAGCTGAATTAAAGCCCTTCAAAGGCAGAAAAAGAGCGTCGGATGGGGGACCTGAAGAAAGTCAACGTGAGACAGGTTACACCAACTGAAACAATTCAGGCCATTCAAACACGTACAGAGCCAGCAGAGTTGCAGCAGCAAATAATGAAAATTTCAGAACAGCTTGGGGAACTTCAAAAACAGCTGAACAGATGGAATCCCGGTGGAGGCCGGAAGTCAGACGGAAGGGGGCCTCAGTGTTATAATTGCAAGGAGTATGGCCATATCAGACCTAACTGTCCCTTATTGGAAAGGGGTGATAGCACTACACCAGTTCATGTGAACGTCCCACAGTCTCCCCACATTAACAAACAGGAAAACTGTTAGTAGCTGAGCCTGGGGGCCAAGACTCAGCTGTAGACAAGGGGCCTATCAGCACTCTTCAAAGGGAGAAGGTTGATGCCGTTGGAAAGGGGTTATATCTAGATGCTTCTTTGAATGGAGTAGATGCAGTACTTCTGATTGACACGGGGGCCTCGGTGTCAATTATATCTGAGAGAATAGTCCATAAATGGTCAAAGACAGAACAATGCAGCATTGCCAAAACTGACGTGGAGGTGAACGTCGCAAATGATATGAGTTTGGCAGTCTCAGGAGAAGTAACAGTGAATCTGAAGTTGGGTGGTCACCTAGTCCCTCACAAATTTATCATCGCGGACATTAGCAATGAGGTGCTTCTGGGTTTAGATTTCTTGCAATCTGAGAATTGCTCAATTGACACAACCAGCACCAGTCTGCAGTGGAGGGGAATAGAGTTACCTCTCAGGGAAACTTCCGAGCGACGGCGGAGCTGTCGTGTGACCGTTGTTGAAACGGTGGTAGTACCGGCACAGACAGAAATGGTAATAGCAGGAAGACTCAGCGAGGATGAAAGAGGAGTGCCGTATGGGATGATTGAACCCGCCCTTGGTCTTGTCAAGAGAAATAATCTCATGCTAGCACCCTCGCTAGTCAGCACCACGGAGGGAACAGTGCCAGTAAGACTGATGAATCCAACTGACATTCAAGTGACTATTTACAAAGGAACGACGGCAGGTACATTCCAAACAATTGACGCAGTTGGGCCCAACCTTGATGCAGGTGAACCAGTGATATCGGAGCAAGTCAACATCGCAAGATCTTGTGATGGTGATGGGAATTTCAAGGGAGAACAGGGCCAAGTTCCCGCACATTTGAATGACCTTTATCAGAGAAGCACACTTCGCTTAGACGGAACAGAAGAAATCCAGTTAAAGAAACTCCTGCACAAGAACCAGGCGCTGTTCTCAAAAGGAGATGGAGATATTGGTAGGACAGATAATACCAAGCACCGTATTGAAACCGGTAGTTCACTTCCTGTGAAGCAACCACCGAGGAGGTTGCCAATTCATCAGAGGGAAGTGGCAGAGAAGGAGATAAATGATATGCTAAAGAAAGGTGTCATCAAGCCAGCTTCGGGACCGTGGGCGTCACCCATCGTCCTAGTGAGAAAGAAAGACGGGAGTGTAAGATTCTGCGTGGACTATCGACGTCTCAATGCTATAACACGCAAAGACGCATACCCTATTCCGCGTATTGACGACACCATAGACACCTTAGCAGGTTCCCGATATTTCACTACTCTTGACCTTGCGTCCGGGTACTGGCAAGTGCCGATGGCAGAAGAGCATAAAGAGAAGACGGCGTTTGCAGCTCACTGCGGCCTGTATCAGTTCGAAGTGATGCCCTTTGGGCTGTGTAACGCCCCTTCCACGTTTGAAAGACTTATGGAAAATGTATTGCGAGGGCTCCATTGGCAGATATGTTTGGTCTATTTAGATGACGTCATCGTATACAGTCAAACCTTTGAGGAGCACGTGGAACGACTACAACTTATCTTTGAGCGGATAAGGGAGGCAGGACTCAAGCTAAAGCCCAAAAAAGTGTCACCTGTTTCAGCAACAAGTATGTTACCTTGGACATGTTGTCTCAGACGAGGGGGTGCACACAGATCCGGAGAAAATCCAAAGAGTGAAAGACTGGCCGATACCAGCAAATGTGCATGAGGTCCGTAGTTTTCTTGGACTCGCCTCATATTATCGCCGATTTGTGCCGGCTTTTGCTGAGTTGGCTGGTCCACTTCATAGGCTAACAGAGAAGGGTCGTGAGTTCAGTTGGACTCGTGAGTGCCAGGGAGCTTTTGATAAACTTAGAGAGCGCCTTATTACATCTCCGATACTAGCTTACCCCTCGGCCACAAGAACTTTCATCCTTGACACTGATGCCAGTGATTTTGGCATAGGGGCCGTGCTTTCACAAAATGTAGATGGCGTGGAGAGAGTAATAGCCTATGCCAGCCGTTCCCTCAGCAAGAGCGAGAGGAATTACTGTGTGACCAGGAAAGAACTCCTTGCCCTGGTGCACCATGTAAAGCACTTCCGTCCCTATCTATATGGACAACAGTTCCGAATTCGAACTGACCATGGAGCGTTGAAATGGCTTTTGGGTTCAAGAACCCCGAGGGACAAACAGCCCGATGGCTTCAAGTTTTGGCCGAGTATGACTTCGTAATAGAGCACAGACCCGGACGCAAGCACGGAAATGCCGATGCTATGTCGAGAATGCCCTGCCAGCAGTGTAAACGTACCCCAGAGAACTGGGAGGTGCAGCCGATGCCGAACACTGCAGCCGACGAGCAAGACGAACGACCATCGACAGGTTTTTTCGAGATCAAAGCTGCGCCCGAGTGCGTTGCGAAGCAGGAACGCGAGTCGGACCATTGTAATACCTTGACAAATCAGACCAACCATCAGAAAGGTCGGGGCAGTGGACAGGAAGACCCAGTAGTTGCAACTGAGCAGAATTGGTTGGGAATTTCGTATTCTACTCTTCTACAAAAACAGACAGAGGATCCTGTTTTGAGCAGAGTAATGAGTTGGATTGAATCCGGAGGTCCAAGACCGCCATGGTCAGAGGTGTCGGCAGAGAATGCCCGATGTAAAGCCTTGTGGGGAGCTTGGGACCAGCTCAGCATTCAGAATGGGATCATGTGTAAAGGTGGGAGGATAACTCTGGAAGAGAAATCCGTTACCTCGTGGTTATACCCAACAAGATGCAAGTGGACATTCTAAAGCAACTACGACTCACCTACTGGGGGACACTTGGGAGTACGAAAATTGTATGAAAAGGTGAAGGCCCGCTTCTATTGGTGGAGGATGCTTGACAGTGTCAAGGACTGGTGCCGGAGATGTTTGGAATGCTCCAAGCAGAAGATGCCCAAGAAAAGAATGAGAGCTCCATTGAAGCAGCAGATCTCTGGTGTGCCACTTGAGAGAATTGCGATCGACATTACCGGCCCCTTTCCGGAGACCAACGATGGCAATCGCTACATAGTAGTGGTTTCAGACTACTTCAGTAAGTGGACAGAGGCCTATCCGGTACCAAACATTGAGTCCAAAACCATAGCTCGAGCGCTGGTGGACGAGTTTATCAGTAGATTCGGCGTGCCCCGTCAAATACACAGCGACCAGGGTAGACAATTCGAAAGCAACTTATTTCAGGACCTATGTGAGCTTCTAGGTATAGATAAAACCCGGACTACGGCTTATCACCCCCAGAGTGACGGCCAGGTGGAACGGTTCAATAGAACGTTAATTGCAATGCTGGCTTCGTATGTCTCGACCAATCAGAGAGATTGGGACAAGTATGTGCCACCGGTATTAATGGCTTACCGTGCTTCACCCCACGAGAGCACGGGTATCACTCCAAATAAGTTGATGTTTGGGAGAGAGGTGGACCTTCCAATAGATGTGATGTGTGGTCTACCGCGTGAAAAACACACTGATGTTTCCAGCTACGTAAGTGATTTGAAACAGAGACTGGAATCTGCTCATGAGTTAGCCCGCATTCAACTGAAGAAGTCTGCCTGCTACCAAAGTCGGCAATACAACCTCAAAGCAGAAAAAGCGAAGTTTGGTATTGGCAGTGCGGTGATGGTGAGAATTGGGACTAAGAAAGTGGGGTTGTCTCCAAAACTTCAGCCGAAATGGGATGGTCCATATATCGTCACCCATGAATTAAGTGATGTTGTTGTCAGAGTACAACGGGGGCCAAGACACAAGCCAAAAGTACTGCATGTGAATCGATTGAAGCCGTATTATGGGGAGGTGGACAAGACGTGGCTCTCACCTCAATTGGGGGACAGTGCCAGTCAGCAGGAGGCCACAGAGCATCAAGATCACAGTGAGGAACCAGTGCCGTTGAGTCCGCCGAATGCTGAAGTATGCCAAGACTCTCAAGGAGGAGTGCCCAAGCCCCTAAGCAATCAAGACGATAAAGAACACCACAACCATGGTGAAGACGCAGGAACAATAGCTAGTCATCAGGACTCTGTACGGAGCAGACGGAAGCGAAAGCCTCCATACCGTTTTGGTGAATGGTGTGCCAATATAATGCGAAATTAGCGCATTGACCCGTTTTTTTGTTGTCTTGTATCTTTTCAGAAGTACCAAGAATGGACAATAGACAAAGCCGGGAACGGGAGCGAAGTCGATCTCCACGGAAACATAAATGTGCAGACTGCCAGAGGATGTTCTCTTCCTCCGCCACTCTACGCCGCCATGTGGAGGAACAACACCTGAAGAGTAGGGACAGGTACGCCTGCCCCTACTGCCCCGTACGTTTTACCAGGAAACACGACCTGGACCGACATTGGCAACACTCTCACAAGGACCGAGTGGAGTCAGCCGACAGGGCCGAGGAAGTGCCTAGAACACCCGGTCGAGACCTGGATATGCTCAGTATCCATGCCAACAGTCCAATGGCCCCACCACCAGTGTCTTCAGACTTGAGACCCCCACTTCCACACCGTGGTGTTGCACCTTCAACACTGACGAGACCCCCACTGGAGTTAGTTGCCCTCCCTATGCCATCGGTTCGATCCAAAACCTCAGCAGTGGAGCCACCAATAATCAGACGAGTCGTGGTAACGCCCGAGGGAAGCGTTACAGGTACCCAAGAGCGATTGCCTTCTCGACATGATGTAGGAATCCAAACGTCCCGCCGAGTCATGGTGGAACGCACTGTCAAGGAGCTTATGGACGGCAACACCGTTGTTTCGCGTATAGTCACTGAAAAGTTTAAGTATGACTAGTTCAGACTAAGAAGGCAAAAGTCAAAAAGTGTTTGTTTTTGTTTTAAAGTAAAAAGAAAAGAAATTTTCCCTTAAGAAGTTCTTTGTTTTAAAGTTCATGTTTTCTTTGTTAAACATAGGGCTCCTGCTTTCCATTGTATAAAGTTTTGAAAAATGTTGTTATCAAACCTCAACGTTTTGTTGTGCTTAAGTTTTGTAAAGAAAACACCTCATGGTCTAAGTTCAAGTTGTTTAAATGATGTGAGGACACATCGCCTTCTTAAAGGAGGGGGTGATGTAGCGAAACCTTAATGTGGTGGCGCTGTTGATTGACCTGGTTCTGGCATCCGGTCTCCGGATGTGTGCGCGAGCTTTCCCACGCTTGGGCTGTGCGGTGAGGCAGTTGTTGTTTGGCAGCCATTGAGGCAGGATCGTCGTTGAAAGCATTGCAAGCGGGCCTACGTTTATTGAGCAACAGATTCGCCAGAACCAGGTCAGTAACGATAACTTCGTTGGACTCAAGTGAAAGAATACATGATTAAGAAAGAAAGAAAGGAATTTATACAGAATAAAGAAAGAAGCCAGAAGAAATCAGAATATTGCAGTTGATTGTTTAATTCATCTCGTGTCTAGGGAACAGCAGAGATATACCGTTGTAACCCCCCAAAATAAGTCCTAGACCGCTCGACGAAACATTACAGTATGTTTGTCTGAAACAGTTGCGCACCCTGGTAATGGATACGAAAGATTCATTTCATTTATTCTGGTTGTGAAGCCAAGGACTCTCAACAAAGTTAACTTAATCACTGTGCTGGACAATTAACCAATGGAGAGAAGACAATGAAGGAAGTTTCAGTTTTAGATGTGGGAGGAAAACCCCAGAGAAATACTCCAGGGGAATCCCACGCATTTAGTTAGGGACTGAAAACCCAATCCACATAGTGCCCCCGGCGTGCTTCGAATCGGGGTCCTTGATGTGGAAGGGAAGGAAATATACCACTACGCCAACCCAACCCGACCACACAAATCATGACAAGGATACATACATAAAATTGTTTGATTTTATATGAATGATTCAACGACAAAACAAATCAAAAACACAGAATCAAGTTGGAAAAAGCTACTTGCCCACGTGCATGTGGTCTATGCTAAAAAGACCTAGGTGAAGAAATTACAAGAACAAATTCATTGCGAGGCACTTTCCGCCTCTCTGTTCATTGCCTTAAACCTTCCCTTTGGCAGCCACTTAGAAATAAACAGATCTACTGCTTGCCTTTCAGGAAAAAAGGGGGGATTCCAAAGCCCCTTTGATGCATGCTGATCTGAGTCCAGAATATGCTAGCTTGCACCAATTCGCCACGGACATTTAAGTAGGCTTTCTCTACATGTTTATTTGTGTGTATTTAATCTGAAAAATGAAGAGCTTATTTGTTTGCGAAAAATAGTGGTTATTCTGTACTGTCCTCACCACAGCCTAACTCATCACCGTAGGCGGCGCACTCTCGCAGACTGTTGCAGACGGACGAACTGTTGAGGCATTGTTGACCAGTCGGACACGCAAACTCATCGACGACGCATTCTGGAAAGAAGAATAAGAAAAAGAAAACACAAACAAGAAAATCAATGGTATCGATTATGGCACAGCAATACAACATGTAAAAAAAAAAACATAGCAAACTAAGGGAACGATGTAGAAAAAACGGTACACACACTGTATTGTGTAAACCTTTAAAACCTTCAGCCTCAAGTTATTTGCCATTTCTTTCTTACTAGACTTGTTCGCTCCCATGCCATCTATGCATAATGACTAATCATGACAATTTGAGTCTTAAAACTAAAATAATAACAACAGTAAATAATAAATAAATCAATGTATAAGTAAATCAATGAACTCCAGCTTAATTTGTAATTTGTTCTTGTTTTCAATATTGTTTTCCTTTTTTGTGCAGTTCAGTTGAACAATAATACCTTGTTTTTATCTGCAATGTTTATTTCTTTATTTGTTTATTGTTATATCCAAAATGCCAATGTCTTTTGGACACCCATATACATATTAACGTCAGAACTTGTCTACAAAAACAGGCCCCTAAAACACATACCGTGTGCTTTTTATCGTAACATTTGTAACGCTTTGTCACGGTACTGAGTTGAAGAAAAAAATGATTTGTGATGAAACTTTAACATAGAATACCTCACGTACCTGTCACATTGTATACTGTCAAGACAACTCTAAGTTTACCGAGCCAACCTGTGTTCAGCTCAACAAACTCAAGTGTTAGCCAAACACCATCTCCGACTGATAAGATTTCAGTCGGCACAAACGAAAAAGCGTCTGCAAAAAGGACAGCATTCTTGACACCCGAAGATGGGTTGTTGCCGTTCCCAGCAGACAGCGTCGCCCCAAACCCCGAGAATTCCACAACCTCCACTCTGATTCGACTCCCAGTGGGCTCCGTAAACCTCCAGAAACATTCAATTCTGAGGCTGCTGTTGGGATGTTCTATGCTGCTTGTAGGGGAATCAGGTATCGATTCCGAAGTTCCTGGATAGATGGCAAAGTACTCCGTGTATGACCCATTTGGTTCGTGGCGATAACCGCCAAGTATCGTCAGTGCCTCGTCGAACCCAAGCGTATGGTTTGGGGTACCGCATAACTCTGATGAACACGTATCATAGCAAAGAAAGGACAAGTAAAGAGGGTCAAGTTTGCCAATTATAAACACATTAATACAGTACAAACCCTAACCTCAGAAAGGGAATACACTCTTAAAACTCCCGGGTCATAATTGACCCGGTTCGGGTCCCAGGGGCCTGACCCATTTCTGGGTCAGTTTGACCCAGAATCTGTGTCAAAATGACCAAGGAAATTGTCAAACTCACGAACAATCGAGTTTAAAACCCATTTTTACCCGTTTTCTGGTCAGCCTGAGCCTGATATGGGTCAGGCCCCATAAACTTGGGATCTTGGTCAATTCTGACCAGGGAGGTTTTACAGTGTACATGTTGTTCTTCTTGTGTGTGTTCATGTGGGTAGCTATACATTGGTTTATAGTAGGTTGTTATAAATTATTATAAAAAATACGGGTATGAAGCCGTATACCATTATGAAATGGTAATATACAGACCATGTAACATTTGTTGCAAAATTATGTCATTGTACCTTCATGGCAAGCAAGATACTACATTTGTCACAATGGGACAATTTTACAATTTATAATAACTTCCACAACAATGTGAGAATCATACAAATAACGACTGAACAAGTTTTAAGATGGGCTCCTTTTTAGACATCAATATGTGGTGTAAAGGAAAATGTGGCCTACGTTTGTAATTCCATGTAGCTATTGCATACATGATCCAAGTAAACCGGCAAGAGCAACTTACGGCATGTATTCTCGTCAGCGTAATCAGAGCAATCTACCACGCCGTTACAGATGGAGATGTTCGGCAGGCACTTGTTATCGGGTTCACATCTCAACTGACCAAAGCTGCACTGACCTAATAAGAAGGAAATTAGTTGAAAACAAATGAAAACAACAAAGTAATACATATGTTGATCGATGTGGCGTGATGAGTTAAGTAATGGCGCTAGTTTTCTTCATAGATGGTTCTTCGATAAAGCAAGGACCAGTAATTGGTTCAAATGAGATTGCATTTCCCTGGAAAAGGAGTATGCCCTCTTCCAACTCCAGTCTTTTGGCCAAACAGTCCTTATTAACCCTCCGCAATGAAGCTCCCAAAATATGTATCGCTCATCCCACAAGCCTCATTGGAAGGCAATTTTAATTATAGGGTAATTAAGTCTGCTTTGGGGTTGGTGGGGTTGGGGTTGGGGAATAGTTGTTGGAATGGGCAGGGGAGTTGGTGGTGGGCGGGGGAGTGTGTGGGGGCATACACTGTTTTATTCTGATGATATAAACATTACAATGTGTTGGCTGCAGACCTTAAAATTCAAGGTTCGTGTGCGCATGTCAATGGACTAAATTACAGCATCATCACCGTGAACACGATAGTTAGAAGAAGCCCCATCACGGCCGTTTACAAGAAATAAACAAACAGGTAAAACACAAAAAAAAGCAACGTCAACATTTGTAAAGGCTCAACAATTACGTTGCCACTCCAGATATGGGGGCAGAAGGTCCCCCGTGTTCCCATATTTGTAACCCCCCCCCCCCGCACACACACACACGTTTGTAAATCCCGCTTACCGAGGACTTCTCTTTGTTTTCCCATTGTTTGGACATAGTTTTTTTTAGCGACGTCCCCATTGGGTTTGTACACAAAATCGAAGCGAGGACGTCCTCGGATCCCTTTTGTTAAAGTCCTCGGTTTGAATGGACAGACACGCTGATTCATGTACGAGTCTGGCTGACCCATAAACTGGGATTTAAGACTATATGTCAGTTTGACTAATTTCTGGGTTACTGTGACATATCTTCCGGGTAACAGAAAACCATACAATGGTGAGCCCCCCCCCCCCCCCCCCAACCCAAGACCTGGATCCGGGTCAATTATGAAGCGGGAGTTTTTTAAGTATATTGAGTCTTCTCTTATTTTGTGTATATATTCTTCCATAACGAAAAATGGGCCAATACAACATGTCCATGATCATCTGGATTCTCAAGACTAATTGGCACCACGGTGTTATAAATGGAAAAACGAATTGCCTTACCAGCTGTTGTGTTTGACCGCATGGTGAGTTTCAGTAGTGGATAATTCCAGTACGCATGGTTGCGACTGCAAGACACTCCAATCCACACGGCGTTCCCGCTGAAGTAGTACGTCGTTTTGTTGGGCTGCACCGGGGCAAGTATGACTCCCTCGGAGGCAACAATCGAGGAACCGTTTCTTTGAAAGGTACCGACGGATAAAGCCTGACCGGGGCTCATTCTGACGTCATCTACCTCGATGTAGATGAATGTCCCTATGGGGCTTGTGAGATACCATCTGCAGTGAAACACCAAGCTGTCTGGTAACCGGAAGATGAAGGAAATTGGTTGGCTGATATCGAGCTGGGTTTCGCCGCATATTCCACCTGTGAAAAAAAACAAACATGGCATAAGCATGTTTGAAACGTTTACAAGAGAAAATATATGCACCTGTTGCAAACTGCTTACCAACCCAAAACACGGGTAGTAAAAATGCAAACAAAGAATAGTTAATGACCTGACGTTTTGACAAGCAGATTCTTTTTTCGAAGGCAATACACTCCATTTGTTTTTCTTCTCGCAAGCCCTTATTCTGTAGTGACACCATCATAACAAATACTCACACGCTTACACGATGGTACTGTTTTCAACTGTTCGTTTGATCATGAGTATGTTAATTAGTTTGTTTGTGAATATGATATTTACTAATTATCTGAATCATTAGTTAAGAGTCTCTGGACTCAACAAAACAAATCCATCAGGCCATCTGTGTCAGCCATCTGGTTTGGCTATTAGCTCAACGCTAATATATAAGTATAAGACCCCTGTGTGAATTATTAAATGGGAGGTTAGTGATGGATTTGTTTTCGTCAAAGGATCACTCATGATGAATGTTATGTCTACATACTATTTGGCTAAGTCTCAGTAGGGAATGTCGGATATCACTTTTCTTTTTTCGTATTACAACTCAAATTCATTTTCCAAATTCGAATCTTCGACGTCCTTGCAGCCAGGTATTTGTATCAAGACAATCACATTGCCAAATTCCATGCTTGTATCACCAAAGGCACAATTCCCGGATATATTTCCCCCGTCTACCCCACTAATATTGGTCCAAGAGACAAGCTTTTACATAGTGGTAATAACGTTTGCACACTGTGATTAAACTATCTAGTTTTACCCATAGACCGATGTGTGTAAAGCACTTTCTACGATTCCCGTGAAACACTAACACAGATTTATCTAAACATGGGTGGGATTCAAACCCACGACCTTTGCCATTCTATAACGGACGTTTCACTACTGCACTAAAACAGCCAAGACTGCCCAGTAGCTAGAGCCAGTTTGAATTCCGCATTTTAGCCGCGGGTAACATCTAACAATAATACAATTATAATTGTTTAGGTAAAAACGTTTTCGACACTTCTTTATCGATTAAAATACTTAACACTCACCACAATCGAATTCGTCGGATAGGTCATGACAGTCGTCTCTATTATCACATAAGTATTTGTCAAACAGGCAACCACCTCCACTTCGACAGGAAAATGTGTTTGGCGCACAGTTTCCTAAAATAAAATAAATACAATGAATTGGTACTTTGTCAAGTTAACTCCTTATTAAAAATATACACCATAAATTTTGGTTTTTACCCATACACCGATGTGTGTTAGCACTGTATACTCAGTACTTTCCCGAGTCCTGTGAAAAAATATCACAGGCTTATTACTCGGGTGGGATTCGAACCCACGACCCTTGCAATTCTAGAGCAGTGTCTTACCAATTAGACTACCGAGATTGCCCGGTAGCTAGAGGCAGTTCGAAACCTATGTTTTGGCAGCGGGTACCGCAACGATTATAATAGATGTTAAATTTGCATCGGGGATAAAGTATATAAATTTTGGTTTTTACCCATACACCGATGTGTGTTAGCACTGTATAATCAGTACTTTCCCGAGTCCTGTGAACAAATATCACAGGCTTATTACTCAGGTGGGATTCGAACCCACGACCCTTGCAATTCTAGAGCAGTGTCTTACCAATTAGACTACCGAGATTGCCCGGTAGCTAGAGGCAGTTCGAAACCTATGTTTTGGCAGCGGGTACCGCAACGATTATAATAGATGTTAAATTTGCATCGGGGATAAAGTATATAAATTTTGGTTTTTACCCATACACCGATGTGTGTTAGCACTGTATACTCAGTACTTTCCCGAGTCCTGTGAAAAAAAAAAAAAATAAAATTATATACTTTATCCCCGATGCAAATTTAACATCTATTATAATCGTTGCGGTACCCGCTGCCAAAACATAGGTTTCGAACTGCCTCTAGCTACCGGGCAATCTCGGTAGTCTAATTGGTAAGACACTGCTCTAGAATTGCAAGGGTCGTGGGTTCGAATCCCACCCGAGTAATAAGCCTGTGATATTTTTTCACAGGACTCGGGAAAGTACTGAGTATACAGTGCTATTATAATATACACCATGGTTACATGCCCTTTGCACGAAATTCAATGACCTATAAACTGCTTAGTGTGTTCATGGAGGAATAAGACAATGGTGTGTTCAATGTTCTTGAAGTAATGTTGAACTTATTAGTATGTCTTCTACGTACAAACTGTGGTGACAAGAGGGTCCACTTAATTGACCATAAGATACTGTCCACGATAAGTGCGACTCGCAAACCCGGCAAAGAAACTGAAAACACGTTACCATCTCGTCAATGCACAGCCTTTGTTGAAGATTCCACGCAACGATTCGTTAGAAAATCAGCTGGAGTGGGCGTGGCCTACTTTCCAATAACAGGCTCCTTTAACTATAATATTTGCAAAACGAACACTCCACAGGTGGAGGCGGCATTGTTATGCAAATGAGTAGGCCGTCTCTAGTGGGTTGCATGAAAACGTGCGCTTGACAGTTCAAATGAGAAATGTTGTGCATTGAGTAAGCGTGCAGACAAGATGGCGATAGGTATCAGTTTCTTCGCAGGGTTTGCTGAATTTAGTCACACTAAGAAAAAATGTTGATAGCTACAATGTCAAGGATGAGTTTGCATTTACACAAGCCTAAATACGTTAACTATGAACATTGTCGTACTAAAACTGAGTCACTTAAGCAGCAAGATCAGGGAGTTTTCTGAAATAACAATCGCATTGGGATGTATGGGCCATGTTTTGTCGTATTATTATTTTATTTTGGTGTAACTTGTTTATATTGTATGATTTGTTGTACTTACCGCAACCATACTCGTCCTCCTTCTCAGGGCAATCGGCCCAACCGTCACAAACAGCGGATTGAGGGAGACATTTTGAAGCCGAATTGCAAGAAGTTTCGCCTTGTTCACATTCTATTGGGGAACACAAGTATCAGCGTTAACATTGTGATGACGATTCGGCATCCTGACTACTGGCCGATTCATTTCACATTAGCTATCCATTGTATCGGTACAACAGTTGGCCCAGGAAACCTATAATAGTGTACATGTATATTGCACCACTGGTTATAAATGACACCCTGGTGCCAAATCTGGTAGAAAAAAACAAACATGTTTACGTGACGAAGTAACAATCATAAACAAAACACCTTGAAATGGATACAAGGTCAGGGGTGTACATTTCCTACCAAACCATGACACAAACACCAAGGAAAGCCCTCCACCTCCCTCCACCTCCTGTTAAGATAAATGTTCTGGGTTATGTTAACGAGCAGGACCTACGGCCTTACGTCCCATCCGGAGGACGAATCAATTATGGTTAGGTGTCTTGCTTAGGGATATCAGTGTCAGACTGGGACTCGAACCCAAACACTCTACTGATCAGAACAACTGGTGCTCGATATGGGGCATGGTGTACCCCCCCTATTGTGTTTTCACTGTGTGTTTGGAATCTCAGAAATAATTTTGAGGATTTTAGGGGGGAGGGGGTTCTATGCAAGAGGAAAATAGTGTGTTATAGTATGGGAACATTGGGGGACCCTGTGCCCCATATCGGGCAGGCTATAGATCAGAAACACCAGAGCTTGGGTCCGGTGCCGCTCAGCCACGACTTTTGCATTGTGTTGCAATTCAAACTTGCAGAGGCATAACAGATGAGCTGTGATCTATTTAGGGGTAAACCATCACCACGATGAGTTAAATTACCCCAGGAACTTAAATTTGTTCAAAATAATGATGAGTTAAATTACCCCAGGAACTTAAATTTGTTCAAATGATGAGTTAAATTACCCCAGTAACTTAAATTTGTTCATTAACTAACACAGACTGCCAGCCTATAAAAAACAAGGTTGCACTGCATGACAACCTTGTTTTTTGGCCTTGTTTAGTCGGAATAACACCCAAATAATGTGTATGTGTTATTTTAGATAGCGTGCTAAATTACACTTAAAGGCCCTGTACACTATTGGTAAGATCGAAAAACACAATTGTTCACAGATTCACACATAGCTTACACGATTTAAAGTAAGTAATGGTAAAAAGGGTTCATACAAATATTTCTGCCTAAATTGCTATCGTTTCTGAGAAATTAGTAAAACAATAGTTTTTTATCACGCGCGATAAAAACTCGATGTTTAAAAAAACAGAAAACACATATAAGGCCCTGTTCACTATTTTCTCGCGACCTCGATGACCAATTGAGTTCAAACTTTCACAGGTTTGTTTCTTCATTCATATCGTCAGCATTTTCAAGAAGTGCCAAAAACATGAAAAATCGATAAAAAACTATTTTGACTTTTTTGTTGGTTTCGATTTAGTTGAACGGTATCTAAGAATTTACAAAGTTTTGGGTCAAAAAAATCATCTAGTTTCTTAATTATGCTAAGTTGATGAAAGACAAAAACCTCAAGCACCTGGAAATGCGTGTTCACGAAGTGCCAAAAACTTTTTTGTCACGCGCCCGCGTTAAAGATACGGCTGGCACAGCGCCAATCATGACTGCTCCGGCTTTTGAGTTTTCACGAAGTGCCAAAAACTTTGACCTACAATGTTTTACGAAAAGGCAAAAAAAGTGCCACAACCTGGAATTGCGTTTTCACGAAGTGCCTAAGAGTGTATTGCTCTAACGCGTGGCTTTTTCCGCTGGCACAGTGCCAAAAGTGGGTGCTCCGGCTTTTGCGTTTTCACGAACAGCCAAAAAATTTACACAAGACGCGCTGCACACAGACCACGTTTTGTGCAGTTTTCACGAAGTGACAATTTTGTTAATTAAATAAATACTCATTAATTAAACCGCTATGGACAAAATTGAAAACGGATTTGTATGATTTAACATCTCTACTTCCTTGATATATAACATTTTAAAGATTAAACCGTAATTTCCAACCAGTAATTTCAAAATTAGCATAACTTCAAACGCGGTTTTCTCCAAACATACATTTTTTGCTGTAGGGGACTTTTTGGCACTTCGTGAAATTGCTGACGATATGTTGAATCACACAAAATGTGGTCACTGATTGTGAGCTGTTACCAGAAGTGTACAATACCTTTAAACCCAAATAAATCAAAGCACAAACGTTTCCTACCCTTCACAGCGTATTGAATGATGTTGATCCTGGTAGTCACCACGTCAATATAGGTCGGGGTATAGTCAGGTATATTGGCTACGCACGAGTCCCTCAGTATCCACATCTTGTTGCCGCTGGACGAAAAGTAACGCGGGTAAATCAGGTGAATCCACTGACTGGATAAAATCTTCATTATGATGGTTGCTTCCTCTAGCACGCCATCGCCGATGGTTATATCACAAAGGGGAACGTCAGCCACATCTAGTTGAATTCTTGACCCGGGGTCAGAGGTTATGAGCCAAAGGCATGTACTGCTGCCGTCGTTTTGCACAAGGGTAAATGATGTGCTATTAGTAATTCGAATTTCCTCGTTTTCACAGTGTCCTACAAAAAATAAAGAAATATTAATAACAAAAATGCGTAGTATCTTTAAACATATGGAATTAAACGGTTGTACAACAACGTTAAAGGGACCCGTTACCTTACAATTGGGCGCTTTGGGCTACCAAGGCGTTTTTGATGTTATAAATATGGTTGGAAATATATTTTAAAAGTAAAATAATAATGATTCACACAAATATCCTTCATAAGTGTACGGTTTTCATTTTACTTCTTTAGCTAACACGGTATGCCATTGTGTTGAGTCAAAATTTGGTTCTACTAAATAGCTTTAACGTGCAGGTTCACAAAGTATAAAGAAAGCCACACAATTTCGAGGTATATTTGTGTGGATCATTATATTCTACTTTTAAAACTTTATTCCCAACCATATTTCATAAAAAACCGCTTGTTATACTACTAATAATAGTGGCTTCTTAAATGGCGCTCAATTTCTTCACTCAGTGGCGCTCATGGCGCTCCAACATTGCTATATTTTTGTATAGCCTATAAAAAGCGCCCAATCTAAGGCAATATGTCCCTTTAATTATTCTCCTTTTTCATTATTTAAATTAAAGAAAACTACGGTGTTTTGTTAGCATTAAAAGGGTTACCTACCACATAGGAACTCATCGGAGAAGTCGTTGCAGTCCTGATGTCTGTCACACTGGAAGTACTTCGGTATGCAGTCCCCAGATACACATGGATACGAGTTGTTATCACACCTCCCTGTGCGATTAAAGCAGAGACAACATACGTCATCTGGCGGCCATTTTGTACAAGTTGTCCCATGTTTTGCTCTATATGTGACATTGTATTGTATTCCCCACCCCGAATACCCCCACACACACCCATGTGTTTAAACACCTGTAATCGGGGACCTCCCATTGTCCCTTTTTGGTGTGTACTAACCTTTTGGCAACAGATCCCATTGGTTTTGTACACGCTCTCCAACTGGGAACCTTTCCCCAACCGGGAACCCTATTGCCCTCTTTTGTCATAGGTCCCCGGTTTGAATGTGTATGCCGACCCACACCCACACACAAATCTTATTGTGTGCACACAAACTTGATCCTTTCGAAATGTACTAAACTGCGCCAATAAAGTATCTAAACACTTACAAATGGTCAGATTTATCGGAACATGAAATAGTATGCAACAACATAATTAAACAATTCGATTAACAGTTATCTTCTGCGGATTTTGACACCTCTTTTGTTGCGCTGCGATGTTGTTTGGCGGGTTTATGGGCACTTGAGTGGCTTTAGGTCGAATTTCAAAAAGTTGCAAAAGCCCTTATTCACCCCAATTCCAGAAGAGAATAAAAGGCGGGCAAAAATAATGCTTATCTTATATTCGTCACAGTACAACGCTCTTGCTTGAATAGGGCTTTTGCAACTTTTTAAATTCGAAAACCCTAGGAAATATGTAGTTTAGCCCAGACTTAACACTTCCATGCCCCATTTATAATTTTTTGATGTATATTTAATGAGTTGACGGCACGAAAATGAGTTGACGGCGAGTTGACGGCAAGTCGGCGAGTTGACGGCAAGTAGTAGGACCGCTCAAGTACCCATAAATCCACCAAACAACATCGTAGCGCAACAAAAGAGGTATCAAAATGCGCAGAAGATAACTGTGCATCGGATTAATTAATTATTTTTTTGCATACTATTTAAGGTTCCGATATATCTGACCATTTGTAAGTGTTTAGATACTTTATTGGCGCAGTTTATGTTTTGAAAATTAGTAGTGAACCAATGCGTACATTTCCAGAATGCTTCAATATTTAGTGTGTGGGTCAAGGGAACATATATTCATCTGTTCAGATCATTAGAAAAAGAATTGCTCGGAAGGTTAAAATGCAATGCACGGGGTGTGCCTTACCGCAACCCAGCTCATCACCGTAGGCGGCGCACTCTCTCATGCCGTTGCACACAGACGATGAATCCAGACACTGTTGACCAGTCGGACACATAAACTCATTGAGTCACAATCTATTTGACAAATCGAAAATTCGATATAATTAAGAAGACGAAAACAATGTCTTGTCGCTTTAAAACGAAGAATAAAAGGTTAGTAATCTCACTAAATCTGTTCGTAGAATGTTTTGTTCATAATTGAATAATTGTATTCACTAGGAATTATTGGTACGGATTATTATATCAATACATGGACAGGTTTTGTGTGTTTAAACGTTAGCTTATTGTAATAATATGTACACTGCAAACACTGGAATGTTAAGTTTGACACCATGGATGTTGTCACATATAGATATCGAATACAAAATCCAAATTAACATCGCATGGTGTTAAAATAACACAAATGTAATTGGTTTGGCAGATATTAGTATTATTTTAACACCCCAGTTCTTGCAATGTAGGTTTTAAGTTGTTCGATCTAAAGATGACCATTTAAAATTCTAAGCCGTAAACATTCTGAATTGTATTTATTTATTTATTGTATATTCCATTTTAAATAATCACTCGGTGCTCGGCACGTACCCAGGCTTTACTGCTGTGTTTATATGTGATGTCACTACATAACTATATATTATAGGACTTCGAAATTGTAAATGTACTCTATATAAAATCATTACAAAAGTGCATACCATTTATAAAGTTGTCACTATTTATTAATAGTATTGTTTGATTGGGTAATTGCATAAATATTGTCTCACAAAATGAAACTGGTATTGATAGTTATTGTACAAACAAAAAAATGATGTTAGAAGCTTTGCATGGTGTAGATGGAGTGACATTTACTAGTAAACTTGCTGGCACAACCACAATTTGCACGTTTGTTTGCCATGAACAGAGCCTTGTGTGTGGTCTCGACGTTTGAACAGTATATTCTGATGATCTTCAGGGTAATTGATTATTTTCAATCAGAGGGCTCACTTATTGATAATAATAATACTAATGACACGTTCTTATATAGCGCATTTTACAATAAACGTATCAATGCGCTTTACATTAGTGCCCTGGTCATTGGGCCAATAACATTCCTTTAATCTTGCTCAGCTCCCTGAGGAGTATACAGCCCCGAGCTGCCGTAGCGCTCCGAAGGCTTTTTCAAACACAATATCAACCACAGAGAACACAGTGTGATCACAGTGTGACCACTGAGTGATATACACAGTATGGACACTATGTGAACACACTGTGTTCACACAGAAGTTCCACACTGTGGTGACTGGGGGGAATTTTCCTAAGGGATACCCTCGCAGGTACCAATTTATACCCCTGGGTGAAGAGAAGCAATTATAGTTAAGTGTCTTGCTCAAGAACACAAGTGCCATGACCGGGATTCGAACCCAGAACCTGATGACTAACCACCAGAACTTGAATTCGATGCTCTTAACCGCTCGGCCACGACACCCTAATAAAGGTCGTACCAGTATAAACTCTCCAAAACAACAATAGCATTATGTTCAAGTCACATACGGCGTCCGAATATCCTGTAAATCGCCGCTTCGTTGAAAATGTGCACATCAACCATGAAAAACATTTTTTTTTACGATGTTCTCTCAAAAATGATCTTTAAATAATGTTCGTTTTGCATGTGTTTCGTTTTTTGTTGTTGTTGTTTTTTTTTTTAAATTAGAGGACGGTGTTTCCCCACAAAGATGTAGTGTGCGTTTGAGCAAAAATTATTTGTAGCTTTCAAATAAATAAGTAGTGTGTTTGTTAATGTTATTGTGTTTACCTGTTACGTTGTAGACTGTGAAGATGATTCTCAGTTTCCCAAGATAGCCTGTCAGCTCGTTGAATTCAAGCGTTATCCAAATATTTGAGCTAACCGACAATATTTCGGTTGAAACAAAAGTGTTTGTCTTCAATACAGCATTCGTAGCACCAACAGAAGGCGCTGCGCCGTTCCCCACGGCCAGCTCCACACCATACCCAGAAAAGTCGACTACTTCAACCCGAATTCGAGCTCCGGGCGGTTCGGTTAACTTCCACAGGCATTCGATCTTACTATTACTGTTCGGGTGCTGTTTATAGCTGGTAGTGGTATTCGGAATCGATTCTGAAGTACCGATATAGCTGGCAAAGTAAGCAGTGTGTATCCCTTCCGGTGATGTGACGTACCCTCCGACGATCGTGAGTGGCTCGTAAAATTTGAGATCGTGTTTTGCAGCGCCACAAGTTTCTGGGGTGTGTGGGGATAAAACGAAATAAGCATGTTCACAAAACCGAGTGCTGTTTATGCAAAACCCCAAATGAAGCCCAAAATGGGAAACATGTGGAATACAATTGATGGGGTAAAGTCCATGCTGAAAAAAACACACGGGGTTCATTTGGGTTATATTGGTGCATGAGGCGGATAACTTCATCGCTCTAGCTATTCAAAAAAAACACCTTGGTCGATTAGGAACTATTGGGTTAGCCCCTTGATCACGATCTGTGCTGAAATTGTTAAAGGCAGGGTATACTTTTGGTAATTGTCAAAGACCAGTATCCTCACTTGGTTTATCCCAACATATGCATCAATAACAAACCTGTTAAAGTTGTGGGTTCAGTTATTCTTCGAACACTTTGTTTCTTAAGTAGACAAAACAAAATAATGTCCCACATAGGGTATGTAACACAGAGCTGTGTGTGTTTACAGAGGCCTAAAAGTGCCTGAATCCTTTCTCAGATTCAAATTGTTGTGGGGGTTTGAAAGTTACATCTTTCTCTAAAACTGCATTGTTTCAAAGAGGGTCATTTTGTACAATGTTTTGTAATATCAACAACTCTCCAGTGCTCTCTACAATACGTGTTTTGGGGGCATTCAGTTACGGAGTAATTACCAAAAATTCACCGTGCAATTAGGGGTGATTGATATGGCTAGAAACGGGTTTAAAGTTAAACTTGCTGTTAGTTATAATGTTCTAGTAGGGCGATGGTTAGTGTTCTGGATATAATTCATTTGTGTCATTTGCATAGATTAGGGATTCGGTTACTAGAGTTGTGATTTATTGGGGTTTAAGTTGAGCTTCCCGGAGCAGGCTTGATGGCTTCAACATAATATTATTTTTCTTAAATTAATGCCAAAAGCGGTTCTAACTTAAATAAAAAATTGTATGAAATGAATACATGCAACAGCAGCTGGTTGTAGATATCGCTGAAACTTCCCATGACACAAAACAAACAAACTAACAAACAAACACAAAAACAAACAGAACAACAAACAAACACGCTTAGAAACAAACAAACAAACAAACAAACAAACACACAAACAAACAAACAAACAAACAAACAAACAAACAAACAAAACAAACAAACAAACAAAAACAAACAAACAGACAAACAAACAAACAAACACCCCAACAAACAAACAAACAAACAAACAAACAAACAAACAAACAAACAAACAAGCAAACATAATCGTTGATTTGATTGTGTCATCTCCAGAATGGCAGCATATCAGGTGGAATGGCGTTCTCTCAAAACTTTAGGACATTACACAAAACCGCTCACCAAAAAAGAAGAAGAGGAAGATGATGAACAGTGTCAACAACAACAACAGCAACAAACAAAACAACAACAACTTCCTTATATCGATCTCACCTGAGTTATTTGCATATTTAATGGTTGTCTTCATGTAGCCCCTATACCGAGAGTGGCTTCTAGCCTTGTTTGGGGGCAAACTAGCATTATACAAAAATAACAACAACAAACAAACAAACAAACAAACAATAATGGTTTTGTTTTATTTCCCAAGTCCATTTAAATTGTTACCGCAACACTTACCACATGCACTCTCATCCACGTAATCGGAGCAATCTACCACACCATTACAGACAGAGCTTATCCGCAGACACTTGTTATCGGGTTCACATCTCATCTGGCCAGGGCCACATTGACCTTGAGAGAAAAAAATAGTACCACAGTAATTACTTGGTCGGTTGACCATGTTCTTGTGACCAAGGCGAAAAATACTCACGCTGTGCGTTGTCCTGTGCCTAATGTGAGTCTGTATAGAATGTGGAAGTCTCGTATTTTAAATTATATCTAGTGACAAAATCTGAGGAACAAAAATAATTATTACAATTGTTATAAAATTATGTTTAGTTTTTTATAATAAATACAAAGTAGGCCTAATGTGTTAATTATTATTTAAACAAAATCAAAACTCTGGGACAAGGATGCTTTAAAGGCACTGTACATGTTTGGTAATTACTCAAAATATATATTAGCATAAAAACTGACTTGGTAACGAGCAACAGAGAGCTGGTGATAGTAAAAAACATTGTGAGAAACGACTCCCTCTGAAGTAACGTAGTTTTTGAGAAAGAGGTAATTTCTCACTAAAATAATGAAAACTTCTTGCAAGAAGTTTTTATTCCTACATCTGAAAGTACACAAATTTGTACAACAAGGGTGTTTTTTCTTTCATCATTTTCTTGCAACTTCGATGACCAATTGAGCCCAAATTTTCACAGGCTTGTTATTTTATGCATATGTTTGGATACACCGAATGAGAACACTGGTCTTTGACAATTACCAAACGTGTACGATGCGTTTAATGATCTTAACTTTTCAGAAACCACTTACGTGGAATTGCTTGCGATGGTCACACGGGCGTAAAATTGACGCGTCACGCATATAGAGTGCAACACAAATAGTGGCTGATGTTTTCAATACGGAACTGGGATTTCTTACCTCCATTAGCTTCGAAGCGGATGCTCATCTGCAACGGGAGCGATGCACGTGAGTAAAGCGGACAGGAAAATATCATCAGAATGCTGCTCCCACCAAAGAAAATGGTCAATCCACCCGGGATGGCATCTGCCGACGTGAAGTTAGCCACTAGGGCTGATGCGCTACCATTATCCTGCGCATCCCAATATAACAATGTTTGTTTGTTGTGAATCGTGATGTCCAGTAAGTCTACGTAGATGAAGGTGTCTAAGGGGCTAGTAATTAGCCAGATGCATTCATACGAATGAAAGTCCGGTACGCTGATTGTGAATGGCGTTGTTTGGTTTATGTTGACGTTCGGGTCACCGCAAACATCTCCTATAAGTACAGAGAGGGAGACAAAAGAGGGGTGGAAATGAGTATCCTATTATATTGATTGTTTTGCTGACTTTATCATGGGTGCCGTTCACAAAACTTCAATATCAATGTAATGTCACTAATAATAATGATCGATTTTTATATTGCGCTTTACACACCCGAGGGCATTTCAAAGCGCTTCTAACATTATTACCCTTGGTCACTGGGCCATTTATTTCATTCCTTAAACCATCTCAGCTCCCTGGGGAATATATAAAGCCTGTGCAACAATTTTTTTTTATGCGTTACTAAGCTAAATCAATCACAAGAACCATCTCTGCCCTCACAGTTACCCATTTTACCAAACGGTGTAGAGAAGCAATTGTAGTTAATTATGTTGCTCAGGGACACAAGTGTCACGACCGGGATTCGAACCCACACTCTGTTGCATAGAAACACCTGAGATTCAGTTCGGTGTTCTTATCCGCTCGGCCACGACATCCCACGAGCGTCTATCGGCTCATCTGCCGTTGACTGGAAATAGTCTGCCTTCTATGTTATTATTAATTTCCCTCTTCTTTTCCATTGAAGCAAAACGTTTAACTCTCATTGTGATGGTGAGATGGGACACTCGACTAGTCTACAAACACTGATCTACGTTTTGTTTTGACCGACCTTGGGTGTCACAAACTCTTTTTAGGAACAGTATGCGCTTTCTTGTTTTTAGGAAGAGTGTGCGCTTTCTTGTTTTTAGGAAGAGTATGCGCTTTCTTGTTTTTAGGAAGAATATGCACTTTCTTGTTTTTAGGAAGAGTATGCGCTTTCTTGTTGTTAGGAAGAGTGTGCGCTTTCTTGTTTTTAGGAAGAGTATGCGCTTTCTTGTTTTTAGGAAGAGTATGCGCTTTCTTGTTTTTAGGAAGAGTATGCGCTTTCTTGTTTTTAGGAAGAATATGCACTTTCTTGTTTTTAAGAAGAGTATGCACTTTCTTGTTTTTAGGAAGATTGTGCACTTTCTTGTTTTTAGGAAGAGTGTGCGCTTTCTTGTTTTTAGGAAGAGTGTGCGCTTTCTTGTTTTTAGGAAGAGTATGCGCTTTCTTGTTTTTAGGAAGAGTATGCTCTTTCTTGTTTTTAGGAAGAGTATGCTCTATCTTGTTTTTAAGAAGAGTATGCACTTTCTTGTTTTTAGGAAGAGTGTGCGCTTTCTTGTTTTTAGGAAGAGTATGCGCTTTCTTGTTTTTAGGAAGAGTGTGCGCTTTCTTGTTTTTAGGAAGAGTATGCGCTTTCTTGTTTTTAGGAAGAGTATGCTCTTTCTTGTTTTTAGGAAGAGTATGCTCTATCTTGTTTTTAAGAAGAGTATGCACTTTCTTGTTTTTAGGAAGAGTGTGCGCTTTCTTGTTTTTAGGAAGAGTATGCGCTTTCTTGTTTTTAGGAAGAGTGTGCGCTTTCTTGTTTTTAGGAAGAGTGTGCGCCTTCTTGTTGTTAGGAAGAGTATGCACTTTCTTGTTTTTAGGAAGAGTATGCACTTTCTTGTTTTTAGGAAGAGTATGCGCTTTCTTGTTTTTAGGAAGAGTATGCGCTTTCTTGTTGTTAGGAAGAGTGTGCGCTTTCTTGTTTTTAGGAAGAGTATGCACTTTCTTGTTTTTAGGAAGAGTTTGCTCTTTCTTGTTGTTAGGAAGAGTGTGCGCTTTCTTGTTTTTAGGAAGAGTATGCACTTTCTTGTTTTTAGGAAGAGTATGCGCTTTCTTGTTTTTAGGAAGAGTATGCGCTTTCTTGTTTTTAGGAAGAGTGTGCGCTTTCTTGTTTTTAGGAAGAGTGTGCACTTTCTTGTTTTTAGGAAGAGTATGCACTTTCTTGTTTTTAGGAAGAGTATGCTCTTTCTTGTTGTTAGGAAGAGTATGCGCTTTCTTGTTTTTAGGAAGAGTGTGCGCTTTCTTGTTTTTAGGAAGAGTATGCGCTTTCTTGTTTTTAGGAAGAGTATGCACTTTCTTGTTTTTAGGAAGAGTGTGCGCTTTCTTGTTTTTAGGAAGAGTGTGCGCTTTCTTGTTTTTAGGAAGAGTTAGTCTTGGCCCAAGACGTCAGTGATCGATAGCGGATAGTGTACTGCGCTCGGTTACAACTCGTTATAGCGCGCCCTCTTGTGGCTTGAATTACCCAACTTGACTGGCTCTCACACTAACGTCTTGGGAATCTCGTAGCGCAAGTTGAATTGTGGGCGTCGCCGTTTTATGTAAATAAGACCGTTGTCAAGGTTGTGTAATGCATTATTCAAATACGCGAACAACATGGCAGCTCCCTGCACGGACGGACGTACTGTACATGTGTACACACAATTAGTACATGTACGTTGAATTTTTCCCAGACAACCAATTGCCGCTATTCTGAGCATATCGTTGGTGAATATCGTTGACTACAGAAAACATAATGTCGTTGTACGTCTGGCATCTTGTTACATTTGTGATTTCAGTTTATTGAAGGCACATTTGTGATTTCAGTTTATTGAAGGCACGGGACCACCTGCTACTGACTATTTATTATTATTAGCAACCACCGATAAATCACCGTACCATTGTCGTTCACGTACTGACTTTGTATTCAAACTTTAGGGCTAGTAATTTTACAAATTCATAACACACAGTCCAGGAGAATGGAGTACACACATGTATCCATACAACTTATAAGTAAATATATTTCAGTACATATGAGCGGCAGTACATTTCTGTTCTTGAAATTATGCCTAAAGAGCCAACAAACACTATGTGCTGTCTTTAACAACATACCATTTATATGCCTCTTTCTGCTGGAATGCACCATGATGCAAGTGTGGTTTTGAATACCAGCCTTATAAGTTATAGCTTTAACCTGTTTTGTTCTGAATGCAATTAGGAAAATATTGCAGATGCTCTGAAAATGAGGAATGAGGATTGCAGCACTCATTTCAGTTGCAACCTCTACCTCAAGTATGTTTGAACCAAAAATCACTTAGGAAAATACATTGACAAATAATTTTTTTAAAAAGGCTGACAACTAAAAATGTAAAAATGGCTGGCGAAAAAAAAACATTTGTTGAAATACTTGTGCTGAACTGAACTGCAAAACTTACAATGGTCAATACTATGTATGCATCACACTAAGAAGAATGGCTAAGGGATGCTTTTGTTTAAACGGTTGATGTGAATATCATGCCTTCTTGAATTTTGACCGACTTACTTGTGGTGATGAACTTATTTCTACCTCCATGACTTAACTAAGTTACTTGTCTGTTGACCAAAGTGAAAAAAAAACACAGATCAATTTTGAGATGCTTCAATCACTCTAACATTAAATTCAAATTCAAATTCAAATCACTTTATTATCCCCAAAACGGGAAATTAATTTCGGCCTTTACAACAATAAGTTCTCAACAAACACGTTCTTTTATTTCTTTATCGCCAAACACAAATCTTTCACAGAATTGTGATTACGAAAATGATAAAATTTGAAAAAACTAAACAAGAAATACCCCACGTCAGCAGTTAAAATGCACGGTTATCACAGCAGTTATGTGGCACAATTTTTTGTACTTGTGTGATCAGCCCGCTTACATTGTAGGGTGTCAATGAAGTTTTTCATCTGTTTCTAAAGTGGAGTTTTTCTGTGTCTAGGATAGTTTATGGCATTTGATAGACTCTGTTGCTCATCACGCCCAATAATCATCAATTTCACTCGGTGTTCAAAAAATGACAAAGTTGTGGGCCCCTATACATCAACCCCCAGTCCAAAAGCAAAGGTTCGAAGAGTATACGCACAGCTCCCTCAGTGTCAGAAAAGCTATGTAGAAACTCATCTTCAACATCACAACATCACTCTCTGTAATGGTACGATACATGTTGACAATAAATTGTGATGCGTTGCTGGAACTTTGCAGCAAAAAGCAGAGTACAGTTCTGCACACGTCTTTCTCGACTGACAGTAAATAATGATGCGTTCCATCAGCCAAAGATTTCTTCCACAATTATATAAATGCTTGATTTTGTCACAGACCGGTCCCTCTTGAATAATGAACTGCATTCCTCAATTGCAGAGCACGACTGCCATTCATGTGGCAAGACTTGATGTCACTATCATGGCGGCAATGATTGATAGTTTAATCAAGGCTTAAAGTAAACTACTAAGTTCTCCAAGCTGGTTATACTTCTAAAAGCTGACGTCTTTCCTGGTAATTGGCCCTGGAAGAAGAATTATGAAATAAATACAATAAGCTCATATATATTATCTCAGTGTATTATAGAGAAAATTTAACAGAAACTATTAATATTTTACCAATGTACAGTAAAAGGGTCTCTTCAATTCAAGCACTTTTGTGCTAAACTTGTTCTGCATATGCTTGAAATAATCATGTACATTTGTTTTTATGATCATAATTCGTAATCCTCGACCGCCGAGGGTTATGATCATCAATCAACACATACCGATTGCAAACAAGTGTTTCAACAGTGCATGTACACAGAAGAAAGATGTCAGTTAGAAATTAAAAAAATGTCAGCCAATGATGAGCCAGTGTCAAATCAAGGGATATGCATCTGTGCATTATCTTAAAGCGTTGTTGGCTCAACTCAGACAAATCATGGAGGTAGAAATATTCTACCTCCATGGACAAATCGAACCTCAGGGAAGTCAAGGAGTGTTTAAGAGCACAGTCCGAGTCTACAAAAACAAATGAATATTAGGTCAGTTTTCTTCATACAGATTCAATCAATAAAAAAAATTCTCTTTGAACTCACCACTTTGTGTAATCTACCTCCATGGTGTAATTATACTGCAGAAATTCCCACACTGGTACAATAGGGCTTCAGGAAGGAGGAATGCAGGACTGATGAACAAAGAAGTAAACTGGTGGAGTGGTACTAATAAACATGATAAAACGAGTATTTTTCATGCCTCAGGCAGCCTTCTCCGTTTGTTCATCTGTGAATCCAGACTGAATCTAAGTCGTTCAGCTTGATTCAACTATCAAGACCAACAATTTTTAAGAGCACGATATAGACTATTTATAGCAAGCGATTCGGCCACAAACTGACGAAGTTATTCTTCACAACATAAAAACACATCAGTCAGAGGCACTAGCTCATATACTAGCTGACTAGTCGTTAACTGCCATCTATGATCTAGTCTACAGCAGATCTATAGCTTATGATTGCTTCGGCTTTTACTTTTCCATCTTAAGCATGTCACGAGCATATTTCTTTTCTAACGTGAATCGTACTTCTACTTGCACATTGACAGTGAAACTGACACTTTCCTCCACCACACACACACACACTGACAGCAGCCGCCATGTTAACGTTGCAAGCTGCAAAACATGACCCTGGGTCACATAATAAATTATTTAAATTTATTACTACGATCGCGCGCTGATTGGTTCCCTAGGAAAGCCTGGGGAGAAAACAATGAAAAAGTTAAGCCAGCGCTACGAGATTCCCAAGACGGTAGTGAGAGCCAGTCAAGTTGGGTAATTCAAGCCACAAGAGGGCGCGCTATAACGAGTTGTAACCGAGCGCAGTACACTATCCGCTATCGATCACTGACGTCTTGGGCCAAGACTAAGGAAGAGTATGCACTTTCTTGTTTTTAGGAAGAGTATGCACTTTCTTGTTTTTAGGAAGAGTATGCGCTTTCTTGTTTTTAGGAAGAGTATGCACTTTCTTGTTTTTAGGAAGAGTGTGCGCTTTCTTGTTTTTAGGAAGTGTGTGCGCTTTCTTGTTTTTAGGAAGATTGTGCACTTTCTTGTTTTTAGGAAGAGTTTGCGCTTTCTTGTTGTTAGGAAGAGTATGCGCTTTCTTGTTTTTAGGAAGAGTATGCACTTTCTTGTTTTTAGGAAGAGTATGCTCTTTCTTGTTTTTAAGAAGAGTATGCACTTTCTTGTTTTTAGGAAGAGTGTGCGCTTTCTTGTTTTTAGGAAGTGTGTGCGCTTTCTTGTTTTTAGGAAGTTTGTGCACTTTCTTGTTTTTAGGAAAAGTTTGCGCTTTCTTGTTTTTAGGAAGTGTGTGCGCTTTCTTGTTTTTAGGAAGATTGTGCACTTTCTTGTTTTTAGGAAGAGTTTGCGCTTTCTTGTTGTTAGGAAGAGTATGCGCTTTCTTGTTTTTAGGAAGAGTATGCACTTTCTTGTTTTTAGGAAGAGTATGCTCTTTCTTGTTTTTAAGAAGAGTATGCACTTTCTTGTTTTTAGGAAGAGTGTGCGCTTTCTTGTTTTTAGGAAGTGTGTGCGCTTTCTTGTTTTTAGGAAGATTGTGCACTTTCTTGTTTTTAGGAAAAGTTTGCGCTTTCTTGTTTTTAGGAAGAGTATGCGCTTTCTTGTTTTTAGGAAGAATATGCACTTTCTTGTTTTTAAGAAGAGTATGCACTTTCTTGTTTTTAGGAAGAGTATGCGCTTTCTTGTTTTTAGGAAGAGTATGCGCTTTCTTGTTGTTAGGAAGAGTGTGCGCTTTCTTGTTTTTAGGAAGAGTATGCACTTTCTTGTTGTTAGGAAGAGTATGCTCTTTCTTGTTGTTAGGAAGAGTGTGTGCTTTCTTGTTTTTAGGAAGAGTATGCGCTTTCTTATTTTTAGGAAGAGTATGCACTTTCTTGTTTTTAGGAAGAGTATGCACTTTCTTGTTTTTAGGAAGAGTATGCGCTTTCTTGTTGTTAGGAAGAGTGTGTGCTTTCTTGTTTTTAGGAAGAGTATGCGCTTTCTTATTTTTAGGAAGAGTATGCACTTTCTTGTTTTTAGGAAGAGTATGCACTTTCTTGTTTTTAGGAAGAGTATGCGCTTTCTTGTTTTTAGGAAGAGTATGCGCTTTCTTGTTTTTAGGAAGAGTATGCGCTTTCTTGTTTTTAGGAAGAGAATGAGCTTTCTTGTTTTTAGGAAGAGTGTGCACTTTCTTGTTTTTAGGAAGAGTATGCTCTTTCTTGTTGTTAGGAAGAGTATGCGCTTTCTTGTTTTTAGGAAGAGTATGCGCTTTCTTGTTTTTAGGAAGAGTATGCACTTTCTTGTTTTTAGGAAGAGTATGCTCTTTCTTGTTGTTAGGAAGAGTATGCGCTTTCTTGTTTTTAGGAAGAGTATGCACTTTCTTGTTTTTAGGAAGAGTATGCACTTTCTTGTTTTTAGGAAGAGTATGCGCTTTCTTGTTTTTAGGAAGAGTATGCGCTTTCTTGTTGTTAGGAAGAGTGTGCGCCTTCTTGTTTTTAGGAAGAGTATGCACTTTCTTGTTTTTAGGAAGAGTATGCTCTATCTTGTTTTAAGAAGAGTATGCACTTTCTTGTTTTTAGGAAGAGTGTGCGCTTTCTTGTTTTTAGGAAGTGTGTGCGCTTTCTTGTTTTTAGGAAGATTGTGCACTTTCTTGTTTTTAGGAAGAGTTTGCGCTTTCTTGTTTTTAGGAAGAGTATGCGCTTTCTTGTTTTTAGGAAGAATATGCACTTTCTTGTTTTTAAGAAGAGTATGCACTTTCTTGTTTTTAGGAAGAGTATGCGCTTTCTTGTTTTTAGGAAGAGTATGCACTTTCTTGTTTTTAGGAAGAGTATGCGCTTTCTTGTTTTCAGGAAGAGTATGCACTTTCTTGTTTTTAGGAAGAGTATGCGCTTTCTTGTTTTTAGGAAGAGTATGCGCTTTCTTGTTTTTAGGAAGAGTATGCGCTTTCTTGTTGTTAGGAAGAGTGTGCGCTTTCTTGTTTTTAGGAAGAGTATGCACTTTCTTGTTTTTAGGAAGAGTATGCGCTTTCTTGTTTTTAGGAAGAGTGTGCGCCTTCTTGTTTTTAGGAAGAGTATGCACTTTCTTGTTTTTAGGAAGAGTATGCTCTTTCTTGTTTTTAAGAAGAGTATGCACTTTCTTGTTTTTAGGAAGAGTGTGCGCTTTCTTGTTTTTAGGAAGTGTGTGCGCTTTCTTGTTTTTAGGAAGATTGTGCACTTTCTTGTTTTTAGGAAGAGTTTGCGCTTTCTTGTTTTTAGGAAGAGTATGCGCTTTCTTGTTTTTAGGAAGAATATGCACTTTCTTGTTTTTAAGAAGAGTATGCACTTTCTTGTTTTTAGGAAGATTGTGCACTTTCTTGTTTTTAGGAAGAGTGTGCGCTTTCTTGTTTTTAGGAAGAGTGTGCGCTTTCTTGTTTTTAGGAAGAGTATGCGCTTTCTTGTTTTTAGGAAGAGTATGCTCTTTCTTGTTTTTAGGAAGAGTATGCTCTATCTTGTTTTAAGAAGAGTATGCACTTTCTTGTTTTTAGGAAGAGTGTGCGCTTTCTTGTTTTTAGGAAGAGTATGCGCTTTCTTGTTTTTAGGAAGAGTATGCACTTTCTTGTTTTTAGGAAGAGTATGCACTTTCTTGTTTTTAGGAAGAGTATGCGCTTTCTTGTTTTTAGGAAGAGTATGCGCTTTCTTGTTGTTAGGAAGAGTGTGCGCTTTCTTGTTTTTAGGAAGAGTATGCACTTTCTTGTTTTTAGGAAGAGTATGCTCTTTCTTGTTGTTAGGAAGAGTATGCGCTTTCTTGTTTTTAGGAAGAGTATGCACTTTCTTGTTTTTAGGAAGAGTATGCACTTTCTTGTTTTTAGGAAGAGTATGCGCTTTCTTGTTTTTAGGAAGAGTATGCGCTTTCTTGTTGTTAGGAAGAGTGTGCGCCTTCTTGTTTTTAGGAAGAGTATGCACTTTTTTGTTTTTAGGAAGAGTATGCTCTTTCTTGTTTTTAAGAAGAGTATGCACTTTCTTGTTTTTAGGAAGAGTGTGCGCTTTCTTGTTTTTAGGAAGTGTGTGCGCTTTCTTGTTTTTAGGAAGATTGTGCACTTTCTTGTTTTTAGGAAGAGTTTGCGCTTTCTTGTTTTTAGGAAGAGTATGCGCTTTCTTGTTTTTAGGAAGAATATGCACTTTCTTGTTTTTAAGAAGAGTATGCACTTTCTTGTTTTTAGGAAGAGTGTGCGCTTTCTTGGTTTTTAGGAAGAGTATGCGCTTTCTTGTTTTTAGGAAGTGTGTGCGCTTTCTTGTTTTTAGGAAGATTGTGCACTTTCTTGTTTTTAGGAAGGGTTTGCGCTTTCTTGTTTTTAGGAAGAGTATGCGCTTTCTTGTTTTTAGGAAGAATATGCACTTTCTTGTTTTTAAGAAGAGTATGCACTTTCTTGTTTTTAGGAAGAGTGTGCGCTTTCTTGGTTTTTAGGAAGAGTATGCGCTTTCTTGTTTTTAGGAAGAGTGTGCACTTTCTTGTTTGTAAGAAGAGTATGCGCTTTCTTGTTTTTAAGAAGAGTATGCGCTTTCTTGTTTTTAGGAAGAGTATGAGCTTTCTTGTTTTTAAGAAGAGTATGCGCTTTCTTGTTTTTAGGAAGAGTATGCGCTTTCTGGTTTTTAGGAAGAGTATGCGCTTTCTTGTTTTTAGGAAGAGTGTGCGCTTTCTTGTTTTTAAGAAGAGATGCACTTTCTGGTTTTGGTTTGAGTTGCACAATGATTTATCTCTGATAGGGGAATTGTTTGCAGCAATGGCCGATCGTACATACTATTACACTTCACTGGTTTTGGAAAATATAAACGTAAGAGCCGTGACAGGTTTACCGTAATCCTGCAGGCACGACGTATATTAAGACACTTGGTTTACGTTGCCACGCTATGGCATCAAATTCATTAGGGACCATTAGAAAACGGTGCATGTACGGGATGTGAGTGCGGCTCGGAAAAACGTGTTCATGACGTCATCATTTGGTTTTACTCGCACGGCGTTTCTGACGTGCGATGAAGAAATGCCGTGCGAGTAAAAAAAAAATATGAACATTTTATGAACATTTTATGAACTGTCATGAACAATTTCTCCGAGCCGCACTCCCATCCCGTACCTGCACAGTGTTCTAATGGTCCCTATTGACAAACGTGGGAGTCCTCAAGCAGTAATAAAAACGCACATAGGCCAATAATAAAGTGCTATTTTCTTGTCATGGAATCCTAATCTGTATTCGTGACGTATTTCGATGTCGAAGTATTGTTTTGTATTTGTTTTAATTAACTATCGGAAATTGCAAACCAAAACATGTATATGTATATACTAAAAAAGAGACAATCCAGGTCAGGGCAAAAAGAAGGTTAAAAGAAAAGCGAAGCATAAGGTACCGTAGACAGTGTAAATGATCTTACACGAGTGTCAACTTAAACAACTATAAGTTAACATGTAATGGCGTCAAGAACGCAGGAGAGCGTGTCGATTATGCCTTGTACAGACCACAACAATTCCGTTCGTTACAAATTAAATGCAATGCTGATCAATACCAACAAATATTAATTTTTCTTGGGTCTCAGTCCTAGAAATACATTATAGGGTTCTATTATTCCGGCATTGTTTTATATTTACCACGATGCCTATGAGTGTCTGTTTATATGTTTGTTTGTTAGTTTGTTTGTTTGTTTGTTTGTTTGCTTATTGTGGTGATGAGTTCTTCGTTTGTTTGTTTATTGTTTGTTTGTTTTTTGGGGTGTTTGTTTTCCTGTTTCTTTGTTTGTTTTGTGTTTTTTCTTTACTTATTAGTAAATTATACACACTTACCATACTCTAGTGTGTGTATATTTTAACGGTTGTTAAGGATCACCTGACTTTTTAATATATTTTACTTAGACAATGGATCGCCACTATACACTAACATCATTTTAATTGATAACAATGTCACCTGATCATTCTAAAGCTTATATAAATCAAAAGTTTTGGGCAAGAACAGTTTTTAATTTGTCATTCGATTTGGGTGATAATTAGCGCCCTCATCGGTGACCACATAAAAAAAAAATAAAAAAAATTGTTATTGTATTTCTTGTGAAAGAACAAATATGTATACCGTTTTTAAAAACATGTTAAATAACAATTTGATAAATTGGTTTTTGGGGCAACCATAACTAAAACGCCCAAATAATGGCAGCTTCAAGATTTGTTGTCAGATGTAGATGTGGGTTTTAAACAAATATTGATAAAAAGTTTCACGAAAATAATTCGTGAACTTTGGAAAAACAGTTTATACGCACTCGTCTTATCCGGAATAACTTCCAAATTACACGTCATCCTTAATCCACTCAGGGTGTTGCCATAGAGAATAATCTGTAGTCTGTCTCCAGGTGAGTAGAACACTTCCGGGAAAATTGGTGAGGCGTAGGTATTGAGAAAATTAACAAACACTCCCTCCGAGGATATAACGAGGTAAAAGATTTCTTGGTCGTTTTTCTGGTAACGGCATAAGCTGCTCATCTGCATTCCTTCGGGGACCTTTACGTCCCAGCAGTAGTAGAGGTATCCATGGGTGAACCAGATGCCATCCGATGCCAGCAGGGGTGACGTGGTCGAGGAGAGAAGTGCGGTGGAGTTTTTGTGTGGCAGAGTGACGTTGTAACATTTATCTTGTTCAGCTGTAAACAAAAATTAACAACATTAACACTTTACAAAAAAACAACATATTTAAACCTAGACATACAAAAACAACAACAAGAACATCAAGCAATACCCCCCCCCCAAATACAAGAGCAAAATAAACTACTAAGAATACACCATCTCAGTTCGATATGATGGCGTAAGCCTTCAATATGTGTTTCATCAATCAATCAATCAATCAATCGTTAAATTTATAAAGCACCAATCCAACAGTCGTTGCTCATAGCGCCGTACAGTAGGCTTTCGAAAAAAGGTGAGATTTAAGCAAGTTTTGAAATTGGCTAATGAAGTAGATTGCTTGATGTTCTGACGAAGATGATTCCACATCCTTGGTGCTGCGATAGAAAAGGCACGATCCCCCAACTGTGTTTAGTTCTTTGAATGCAAAAAAACTGAAGTTTGGGAACAGGAACGCAGATTTATTTGAGGTTCTTTGATGGACAATAGGTCAGTGAGATATGAAGGGGCTGAGGCATTGAGGTAGTGGAACATAAGTAGGATGATCTTAAGTTGAGATCGTGACTCAACTAGTAGCCAGTGAAGACTCTTCAGGATTGGTGTCGCATGATCACATTTCTTAGAACATACTACCAGACGAGCTGCCCAATTTTGAAGTTTTTTGAGCCATAAGGCTCCAAAAACTTGAAAAACATTTCATGATTCTGATTAAGAGTCAACTGAAAACAATACCAGCTTAACCTTCCCTGCTTTTGGCATTTTGTTTGCATATCCCTGTGGCACCCGCACTGTTTTTAACAGCTGTATGTAGGGACATTTTCATAAGTCTTGGTTAGTTAACTAAATTCCAATTAGTTTCAAGCCAACGCAAAGGGTATTGGTATGATTTGAGCACAAAAAACAAAACCAGAATTAAAACAAATGGTAATTAACACATATTTTGCCTGAAATCCCAAAATAAACATTGGGACTTCCCGCGCTTTTTCTTTGTAAGCCATAACCCCATAGGAACAATAGGATGCACAACACGTTTAATCAACACAGGAACCCTCCAAATGACCAATCAACTATCCACGACTCTGATGCACAAGTAAACAGTTGAATTGCCGCCATGACAACATGCAAACAGTGCACACCATATCACCTCTTCAACCTCTCTGTGGACGCACCATGGACACCCCCGAACGTCTCGGAGAAGGACGAAGTAAAAGAGGGAAGCCAAGTGACGTGAACCACTTAACAAACCAACCAGTTCTTTTCAGGACTACCGCACTTCCAAAAGAGAAATACACCGCAACCATAATACAAATATACAACGGCAATTCCAAATGTGTATTAGTATTATACATAAACCATAAATCCTTTCTCTTAACATATGTTTATACACAACTGTAACGTACTGCCAACGGGTCCTTGTTTGCTCTGCAGCCAAACGCAGACAGAAAACAAACGAAAACTTATATTCGGTTCAATGTGAAACACACCGATTTATTTATCTACCAGGAACGACAACTTGTTCATGCTCACTGAACTTAGCTTTTGTTCTGTCTAACACAACTTAATCATGCACAACACATTGCTAGAAAAGGGCGCCAAAACAATGCATCCTATCAACGCACCTGGATATTAATCTCTTATCTTTACACAATTTGTAATACATTGTAATACATCAACAAATGCGCGTGATAATTCGTCCAATCACTGTTAGGTTTACACAAAGTTCAGGCCAGCTGCCTTGGGAGCGTTGTCCTTCCATGACCCGACAGGGTCACTACAGTGCACCCGGCGGGCACCCGGCGGGGCTTTCTACCTAAACACAGAGCGTACATGTTGTGTTCGTTACACAGCCTTTGTTAAACGGTTAACTTTTCACCACTATAACGGTAAGCCGAATCATGTACTTCGTTGCTCAAACTTTCAACGGGTCAAGAAGAAGAATATTCTTACTCTTTTAAAGGAAGTAATTTTGCAATTTCCCAACCAACAATTTCAAAACTAAATCTTCCACATTTGGAAATTAGTGTTTGTATTTAGAGATAACTGCTCAAACTTCCTCTAAAAACCCAACTAAAAGCTTGTTTTGATTGACTCGTCATTATCGTCGACCGAAGAATGTTAGCCGCAAAACCGATCACCTTCTAACAGAGTATCACTCAAAAATGTATATCCGCATTTGGATTCATAACAAACCACCTTGAACCTAAGCGTGAGAAATATCTTATTTTGTCTTTTACAATACATGAGACCTACCGATTCTTTTATAATCACTGACACTTAACTGGTGATTGCCAAGTAGGCATGAAAACATGTCATTGCTACTCCTCGAGAATCAGAAGAAAACAAATATTCTCAGTATCATTACTCCAGTTATAACCCTTGACTCATGCAGGTTCCTGGTCAAATTATATTCACCAATAATTCCAGTCATTATGACACAATATGAATATAATACCCAGACATGGATCTCATCCATAACACATGTAATCACAATTTTGGCAGGTTTTTATGTTTTTCAAGTCAACAGTCTTGTAGTGTCACTGAATTGGACAGCGCCATCTATCAACCAGTCACGGTGATTTGCAGCCTAGAGCTGGGGCCATCCAAATCCCACAAGGACTACATTTTAGAAGATCAACGTTAAACAGTGTGAATCGTGTTTGCATCACGTTCGCATCGGGTTACCTGTGTGCAAGAGTTTCAATCGAGAAGGTTGATTGATGTCATCCATGTTTCAGGCAAATCCTGTGCCGAAATCTCAAACTGGCTTCTAAAAACACTTGGCGAACCATATTCAAATAGCTAAACCCCTGCAAATCCTCCCTCCCTAAAACACCATGGTCAAAATTGCGAACTTATTTAATTGTAGTTTATTGTTAAAACATAAAGTAATAACTGATAATTTATTAATATTCAGGTTGATTTGTCTAAATAGTCTCATAATAAAAGGGGGCGGACAGTTGTAAAAGCAAAAAACTCATAATTTTAATTGTAGCTTCATTTATAACTTGCTGTCACATTTAACGTCATATGAAACAGTTAATAATGATTGCTCATGGCGCCCACACTACTATAGAGGTTAGTCACTTATGACCATGGCCTCAACGGATTGAGTAGCTCACAACACATAGTAATTTTATCATTAATCAGCATAAGATGTTTATAAATAATAATACACTGTATTTGTATAGCTCATAGCAATGTAAAGTCTCTATGCGCTTAATATGAATAACGAAAATAACAATGTACAAATACCAACGGAATAACAAATTACTGACAGACGGTGATTAGATGCGTATTAAGGCAATTTGTGAATTGCTCAAACGTGACTGCTTCCTTAACAAACTCAGGTATGTCATTCCACAGTTCAGCTGCAGCTACTTGAAATGATCGAACTCTGTATGATTTGTTAAGAAGGGACTTTTATTTGGAACGTAAACTTTTAAAAGGAATATATTTCTGAACTACACTCTTAAAGTGCGAGATTTAAAACGTTAATCTATTATGGGATTTATAAAAAAATTAATCTAAACTATTAAAAATTAATCTTAAAAGATTTTAAAAAGCTAAAATTAACCATCAATTCGAAAACGAGTTTTAATCCCCCGACTGATTTAAAAAGGACGCTACAATTATCGACAAAGGACCAATCCGGTGATTGGCTTGCATCACGTGATGAGCATTTCGGGGAGCGGGATTTTCAACGACATCCGCCATCTTGTTTTACGAAGGGCGATCGTCCTTTTGTCCTAACGTTGCTTTAAGTTGCATATTATTTAAAGATGGAGGATCAATTGCTCCTGTTTTTAAACACAACGCTTGGTGACAGGACAGCCACCGTTCTTGAAATTTTTCAAGGTAAGTAAATCTAGTTTTTATGTAGAAAAATGGTATGTTTTAGGCCGTTAAAAAGTTTCTTGACTAGCGTCGTTAGGCCTCGACTACAGTACCGTGATAGTACACATAGTACACACACAGTCAGGCTGTTTAAAAAAAGGCGTGATTAAAAAATGTATTTGTTCTTTGCCCAGCTGCAAATCTGCAATATTACTGCACTGGCTTGCAGATTAAGACATCTAATACGATTCAGTGAATGTTTAACTTCTCCAATTACTTACTAATTTCTTATCACTTATTGGCGTATTGCCATAGTAATTAGTCAAAGATAGGCCTAGTGTCGTCGTAAAACAACAAAAGTGAGATGATAGTCACCAGTTTAGTCACACACACTCTACGCCCGTGTGTTTTACGTATACGCGCATCGCTTGATCACGCACACACGGTATACACATCGAAAAACAAGTTGACATGTACATTACACACATTTCTGGTTCTTCATTGAAAATGTAATACATTGTATCTTTAACTTACAAGATATACTTTAGCCATAAATAACTCAACATCTAGCTGATGTGGCTACTGTATTAACTAGACGAGTACGTCCAACGCTAGCGCTATGCCTAACTTGCTTAACACGATAATTATAGGGGGTGGGGCTAGATTAAATACCTAATTTTCTAATTTCCACAAAAAGCAAGAACAGATACACAACATTATCATGTCAATTTTGTTTTTCCTTCATTCATAACGAATGGTTTATTCCGTGCATCGCAGACGAAAGCTGAACTGAAAATGATTTGCAGAAACAATGATGTACAGTAAAAAAAAATAGACACAGAACTTGGTCGTTTACTTGGTCGTGAAACGACCGCTAGAGAACAAAACAATAACATGATTTCAGCAAGTTTGTAAACAGCAAGGTCCAATTTCATAAAGCTGTAAAGCAACAAAAATCTGTTTAGCAACAAAAATCTGCTTAGCAAAAATTGCAAGATGCAAAATTCATGCAAAATTCATCAAAACATTTCCTTACGACCAGAACAATACTTCCTCCCATTTAATAACAGCAACTTTCAAACCTTGTCAAAATAAATCTCTATATTTGAATTACATCTGTTTGTTTTCTTTAAAAAACAGGCGGGGACACATATCGAACATGCAGTTGACAGCATCAAAGCGAAAGGGATAAGGCAGCCAGTAATAATCTCCCTGGGGCCAGAAAAGAAGCCGAATCAGTTTTTCTTGTGCGTGGACTCTATTCCTATCAGTGGCGGTTCGACAGCGGTGGAAGAATTTGATAAGTTGTTCAAAACTTTCTATGTGTTCGGGTTGGACTACCCAAAAGTTTTGAACAGCTTTTTTGAATTCTTTGCCGCTTTCATCTATGGAGTGATGCCTCCCTCCATGGTAAAGCCTCTGGTTCGATCTTTCGCAACCGCTGTTAAATCTGTTTAAAGGGAAAGTATACTTTTGGTTTTGGAAGTGTTCCATTGTGTTAATCCTATATAAGTTACGAGGTAAAAATAAAAATTAAATGTGCACATTTCAGTTAAAAAAGGTGTTCTAGTTTTTAAAAAAATACCGCTAAAAATCTGGAGCGGTTATCTATGACCATTTGCTGGTTGTGTAATCTGAGTTCCCATGTCTGCACTTGTGTAGGACTGGTAGTAATACTTCTGCTCGGGTTGTACTGGCTGCAACACTGCCTGGACTGGTCGTTTGCTGTGGGCCTAAAAACTGGTGGTGAAACTGTTTACACTGGATTCCATTCCCTGTGCACTATCCTCTTCTTGAACATGTATACACATGGCCCTTTCCTGGCTTTCGAGGCAGCTGAAGCAGACATGGTTCTCTTTAACAATGTTGAATCCGTTGTCTAAACTTATCCTCTTAAGCTTGATACACGTCGCAAGTGTACGATCCATCGGATATAAGTCAAAACTATTGGTGTTTTTCTCATTCTTAATTCAATCTTTCGCACTTATACAAAAACAGTTAACAATCTAAAAAATTCACCTCTTGTAATTGACGTACTATGTAAAGGTTTATCTGTGAAACTTTGTGCATTGTATTTATTTACTTGACAATAAAGTTAAAAAATTGGTCGAGCATTTCGATTGGCTGTTTACGATTATTTTTATTTATAGGTAAATCTCCTGGTCCATAATTGGGTGTTTATATTTTAATCCCAAGGAAAGTTTATAAATAAATCCAAACAGACTAGGTTTTAATTATCAAAGGGTAAAGGTTAAATCTGTAAAGTTTGAAACATTTTAATCCACTAGGATTAATTTAATTAATCCTCCAAAGACTAATTTTTAAAAATCTTTTGAAAGATTCATTTTAAATCCACGCAGATTGGTCCCTAACCACACTCCTTGAAAGATTTAAAATTTAATCCTGTGGATTTAAATTTAAATCCTTGTAATTTAGAGTGTAAGTACCGGATATAAACTGGGGCTGTGCCTTGTAAACCGTGGAAAGTAAGGAGGATAATGTTAAACTTAATTCCACATTTCAGCTGCAGCTACATGGAATGATCGAGCTCCGTGTGATTTTGTAACAGTGGTGGAAGTGACAAGAGGGGACTTTGATTTTGAACGTACATTTCTAGAAGGAATTTATTTCTGAACTAGGTACTGGATATAAGCTGGGGCTGTGCCTTGTAAACCATGGAAAGTAAGGAGGATAATTTTACACTTAATTCTAACTTGAACAGGGAGCTGATTTAGATTATGAGAGGTATGATCACTTCGGCGAGTGAATGTGTCTATAGCAGCTGAATGTTAAAGTAATTCGCCGTATTTTTGACCGCGTGAGGGCTTATCTGAACCGAAATCACGTAAAGCAAAACAAGTATTAAAACAAACTGGGTTTGTTCATTGTTGTTATTACTATGTTTATGTATTTCATCCTTGATGCAAGAAAACTACATACAGGCAATTAAAGTAAGATAAAACTGTAATTGTGATGCAAGAGAATTCCATGACGAAAGTGCCCTTATGCGGTCAACAATTATGGTCAATTGCAGTTTATTTGAGAATCCGGTAATCCAAAAAGGAGGCCATTGCATGAGTCAATTCTGGACCTTACTAGAGAACGGACAATAATTAACGCCATTTTTGCTCGAGATATTTTCTTTTTGGAGCTGATTTTGTAAAGTGTGAACTGGCACATGTTCCATAGTACCAATGGATTGATGCATGCATCGAATGCTAAACTCTAAAAACCCATGGGTCATAATTGATCTGGATCCGGGTCGCTGAGGCCTGACCTTGTTTCGCGTCAGTATGACCCGGAAACTGTCAAATTTACCCATATATTTTGGGGTCAATCTGACGTATAATTTGAGGTAAAATCCAATTTTTACCAGTTTCTTGGTCAACCGTGGATAATTGTCCTGTAGTGGCGCCTACACTCTAATAAGGGCTTGCCACTAATAATGGTGACCTCGGCAGATTTGCACAATGATTGGAAATTCCAGTGGGCCGTGAACGGCTGCAAGTTATAACCATTGTGATCTAGTACGATAAGGAAAACGGCTCTTTATTGTGGCAGGTACTTATGGCATATCCTTTGAAGGAGGCCTAATTAGACGTTGACTGGATGAACGAGGTAACCCAGTAAAAAGGCTGCGAACATTTTAGATCAACCTACGTGTGTAGAGAAGCGGGGTTGCATGAGGCGTGACGGTGGCGACGGCTATAATGACGGTTCTTATCTCGTCCATGTCTGCAATTCTATATCAATCACGAATATTGATTCCTGTATAACACAGTGATAAATTACTGGCTCTTCTAGCTCTGGTGTGAATTCAACATACTGTAACGGATCAGACACGACATCAAAAGGGAAGACAGTTACACGAAGTCGACATTTAAAGGCCATGTACACCATTGGTAAGATCGACAAACAAAAATGTTCACAGATTCACACATAACTTACATGGTTTAAAGTAAGTAATGGTAGAAAGGGTTCCTTAAAATATTTCTGCCTAAAATGCTATCGTTTCTGAGAAATGAGTAAAACAATAGTTTTTATCACGCGCTTTAAAGGGTGTGTACAACATTGGTAAGAATGAAAATATAAATGCTCACAGATTTGCACATAACTCACATGGTATAAAGATGGTCATGGTAGAAAACTTCCCTTGAAGTAGTTTTGCTTGAAATGCCATAGTTTTTACGAAATGAGTAAAATAATAGTATTTATCCTGCAGGATAAATTCCGATGCTTGAAAAAAAAGTTAAAACACATAAGGGGGTTTTCCACTGTTTTCTCATGACTCAAAAGACCGATTTAGCTTAAACTTTCACAGGTTTGTTATTTCATGTATATGTTGGTTCACATCGAGTTTGGATACAGATCTTTGGCAATTACCAATGTTGTACAGACCCTTTTTAAGTATCGCTTGCCATAGCATGCATACCAACTTTGTGTTGAATAAGTCTTCGGTTTCAATGTTGATACAAGTACACAAACACACATCCACCCTGACGGATTTGGTTTTTTGGGTATTACCATTTAAGCTCTGTCGTTCCGACCGGTTTAAATCCCTTCAGAAAAATAGTTGAACAATGTAAAACAAAGATCGCACGACCACACAGTTTTTAGAATAGGAAAGAGGACTCTTGAGGGTGCTATTGTGTCCTATGTTTGTGTCCATAAAAATCAATGTATCACTAAAATAAAATGGTGCATGGAAGGGTTAAACAAGAAAAGCAAACAAAACAACTAAACAAGCATACAAAAAACAACACTGTGATGACTCCAACATCCGTGGAATGAGAGTGTGGTATCCGACCCTTCGCAATAAAGGATGAGATGACATAAACACTACTTGATTATTAAATTTGATCTTTATTTCTTGACTGACGTATATGTAATACTGACATAAATGACGACCCTTTGTGTATTATGAAAATAACCCCTGGCACATCAAAGTGACTAAAGTAATGATCGAATATGGTACGGCTTACCACTTGCTCTACAGTCTATATGATCACATGAACCAAACTGTTCTTTAATATCTAATTGTACACCTCCAATGTGTTTGATAATGTAACTTTACATACAACGGGAACCAGACGGATGAAATTACTGCTCCATTTATTTACCTCTTCAAACGAAGAACAGCAGATCAGCCCTTAACTTCCCCTAAAGCCGGTTTTAACATATGTTTATAATCCTGCGCCTTCACAAAAGTAACGAGGAGGAGATATTATACAGAATATGAACACCTGTTAAACTCAGCTGTATATAACCCTTAATTATAAATAAACTTGAATTTGCTTGTCGATCAACTTATAACTTGTTTGAATAACACATGATTTGATAAATGACAGACTACTTTAGCTCAATGTATGAACAAAGTTGTGGTTGTGATAGGTCATACTGTATTTACAATAATATTAAAGGGATGTGTCATTTAAAGGTGAAGTTAATGTGCACTAAAACCCAACTCTCCACACCACGGTCAAACAGCCCAATGAAAAACTTGTGGGGCCATTTTCCTTTAGAGGTTATATTGTGTGTTCAATTGGTACGCTGTTGTAAGTACCTTACAAGTTCCGGTTTATTATAAGGGCACCACAACCACGATCGTCCTCACCACTCTACTTTGCTATACCAGCTGCCCCCTCTCCAGAGAGGAAAACATGTCTCTACACCTGATACCACGTACATCAAAATATCAACAATCGAATAACTTAACAATAATTCGGCCTTAACCTGTTGCAGTATCCCTGACATACACAGCACCTCTTGTTCCTTTACATAGCACCTTATAATGGTTTACAGGGTGCCGTGGCACAATTATGCATCCATCAAACCATGTGACCAGTTTACAAATTAAGAGTTAATTAGCAACGGTTGCAGAACAAATGGATTACTTTTAATATGAACAACATTGACGAATTCGATGTTGTTGTTTCATAATTTGTAATTATGCATTATTAATTGAAGTGTTGTAAATGCTCCCAGCGAAATAGGAGTCCATTCTACTAATAAATTGAGACATTTCTAGACCGACTTATCATTTCATAGTCAAACCATATTTGTCAAAATATTGGTTTGAATGGCTCTGACTATAACAATCAGGCAACTCGTAAAATATTGAATGCTCTCAACGCTTTTTCCCTGTTCAATTCAGAATTCGTTTCCGAATTACCGTGATAAGAATAATAAACTATAGTGACTTCTTATAATATTGCGCCCTAATCATTCATGTCTGCAATACTATAGCAATCAAGAATATTAATTGTTGTTACACAGGGACATAATATTGGTTTTCCAGCTCTGTTTTGAATGCAAATCATTATGGATCAGAAATTGGAGCAAAACAAAGGGGCAGTTACAAATGGCGCTCCAACATTCAGTATTTTTCCTGCAAGGTGTTTGGAGCTACGTTTTTGAAGTTTGTGACCTTGTTCCTTTACGTAGCACCATTTAAAGGCACTGTACACGTTTGGTAATTACTCAACATATATTTTAGCATAAAAGCTGACTTGGTAACGAGCAACAGGGAGCGAAGTTTTTATTCCTATCTGAAAGCACACAAATTTGTACAACAAGGGTTTGTTTTCTTTCATCATTTTCTTGCAACTTCGATGACCAATTGAGCCCAAATTTTCACAGGCGTGTTATTTTATGCATATGTTGGGATACACCAAATGAGAACACTGGTCTTTGACAATTACCAAATGTGTACGATGCCTTTAATGGTTTACAAGGTGATGTGGCGCAATATGCAGCCAATTAAACCATGTGACCAGTTTACAAATTAAGAGTTAACTAGCGACGATTGCAAAACAATGAGACTACTTTTAATCTGAAACATTGACGAATTTGATGTTGGTGTTTCATATTTTGTAATATGCATTATTAATTTGTTTATTAGTATAACTTGTCTACACATCTAACAGCAGAATTAGGAACCGAGACGACATGTTCCGTATAGACGTGGCAGGAAACCCCCAAATGGGGAAACCCCCACAATCAGGCAGGACTGAAAACCCAATCCACCCCCCCCCCCCACATGCAAGGCTCCGGTCTCAGGTGGGATTCAAACCGGGGTCCACAGAGGTGAAAGGCAGGGAAATAAACCACTGAGCCAACCTGATCCCCCAAATAACCTGTCAATATGGTTTTGTTCGACCTATGTGTAGCCAACACTTATGAGCCTCGAGTCTTGAGTAGACTATTCCATAGAGCAGTTCCCGAAGGAAACTATACTCAGTCTCTTGGAGATGGTGCATCAACTGACGTCACTGATCATTATTTTGTGCAAGTGGTGATAAACTAATTAGTGAATGTGCAATTAAAAAAACATACAACATTAATGAAGCCTGGAGTTAGCACCAGGTGTTAAAACACCCACAGCTGTAGAGAGGGCTAGCCAGAAGAAAATACCAACAGATGTAGCGTACACTGTTGATGATGGGGAGCTGGTTCCATATAATATAGAACTTTCATGAGTCAACGGATGCCTCAGGTATGGTGGCCCTGAAGGGACATCGCATATCACAAACGTGTGCGCACACGGTATGCAATGTCGTGAAACTATTCGTAAATATGTGCGCACACGTCTGCGAATATATTTGCGATGTCGTGAATTTTATTGCATACCTTTGAATAAATTGTCTAATGATCTGGGGGGTTGAAGATGCTGAACGAATGAACATCACACCCTGTGCTGGAGGCTAGACTAGAGATGGTAACGCAATGTACCTGACTGGTACTCAAGCTCCTGCCTTGAATGTCTTTGGTATACAAAATGGGACCAGGGCCACTTGCGTACTCCCTAGTTCACTAACAAATTGTCCGTAATTATGACATCACCCCAAAGGTATGCGACATGGTATGCATTATAATTCACGACATTGCAAATATATATTCGCAGACGTGTGCGCACATATTCTCGAATTGTTTCACGACATTGCATACGTGTGCGCACATAATTTTATTCGCGAATTGTTTAACGGCATTGCATACGTGTTGCGCACACGTTTGCGATTTGCGATGTCCCTTCAGGGCCACCATACTCACATGTAAGCTGGTCGTTATGTCTCGTGAAGTATGCCGATGGACCAATAAAATGATGGCATGGGATGTTGACCGAGCGATAGTGAATTTTATAAAATAAAGTAAATTGAGCTAGGGGGCACCGTGTTTGTAGTGAGTCTCAGTTCAGTTTTGAAATTTATGTTGAAACTGAGTTGGTTCTGCGATAGTTATTGGTGACGAAATGAGCTGCAAATTAGTGTATTATTACTCCGTGCATTCCTGAGTCCCGGGGGGGGGGGGCGGACACGACAAGCATACTATGGTATGTTTTCGAACCAACGACCCTGTATTTTCGAGCAGATATATCGGTTACACACATATGTTCCGAAACTCGTGTGTTCCGATACCCATAATGCCTAACGCCGACCCTAACCTTACCCTAACCTTCCCTAGCGTGCAGATCACGAGGGGTTATCGGAACCCCAGGGCGTCGGATCAGTCACCGACATATCAACCACTAGACCACCGAGCGTGCCATTAATGTAAGCAAGTTCAAATCATGTAATAAGCGTCGGTTACAGTCTGAAGGGGCGCGTTGCCTTAGAATTGGGCGCTTTGGGCTATGAAAAACTTGTTTCATTATGAATATTGTTGGAGAGATATTTTAAAAGTATAACAATTTATAAAGATTCACATATTTTTGTTTTTCGTGACAGAAAACGCTCCGCTGTTTCGTAGAGCCAAATTGTTGACTCCACAGAATGGCGGCTGTATGTTTTGCAGGTTGTATTTGAAGGTGTGTTTAATGACTTCTCGCTATTAACAACACACTGTGGGTGTTTAATGCATGAATAACTCATGAAAATGATAACGAGCAATTCCAAACAGCAACATTTTTGGAAAACATGAAGGCAATAATGTCCCGTTTAATTATAGATGCCTGCAAATTATTAATATACTACAGAAACAAAAACTCGAACAAAGTCCACGTTTAAAGGGACACGTTGCGTTCAGATTGGGCGTTATGAGCTAAACAAAAACGTTTGCTACGAAAAGAATACTGTTGATAAAATGTTTTAAAAGTAGAATATATTGATCCAAACAAAAAAGGCCTCGAAATTGTGTGGTATTCCATTTAATTAGTGAACTAAACACGGTCCGCCGTATGGCGGACGACGAAAACAACAACAACAACAACAACAACAACAACAACAACAACAACAACAACAACAGCGACAACGACAACGACAACGACAACGACAACGACAACGACAACGACAACAACAACAACGACAACGGCAACGGCAACGGCAACGGCAACGGCAACGGCAACGGCAACGCCAACGGCAACGGCCACGACGACGACGACGATGACGACGACGACGAAGACGACGGCGAGGGCGTCGGCGTCGGCAGCAGCATCAGCATCAGCAGCAGCATCATCATCATCAGCAGCAGCAGCATCATCATCAGCAGCAGCAGCAGGAGCAGCAGCAACAACAACAACAACAACAAACAAACGACAACGACATCGACGGCGATGGCGGCGGCGGCGGCGGTGGCAGCGGCAGCGGCAGCGGCAGCACAGCAGCACAGCAGCACAGCAGCACAGCAGCTGCAGCAGCAGCAGCAGCAGCAGCAGCAGCGGGAGCAGCATCATCATCATCAGCAGCAGCAGCAGCAGCAGCAGGAGGAGCCACAACAGCAGGAGCAGCAGCAACAACAACAACAACAAACCAACAACAAACGGCGGCGGCGGCCGACGGCGGCGGCAGCAGCAGCAGCAGCAGCAGCAGCAACAACAACAACAACAACAAATAAAACAAAATAAAACAACAAATACACCAGTTTTTAGAAATATCGCGGCCAATCACTCAATTTACACTGTAAAAACAGCGTTTAGATTTTAAACACATTTTAAACACATACAAAACATGTTTACACGCAAACACGTTCAGAAATATGTTTGTAAGCTAAATGGCTATCTCTTTAACATGTCAAAAAGCTAAACGGGTTGAGATTTGTTGTGCTTGTTTGAAATGCAGTTTTGAATTTAAACAGATACACAACATGTTTACACACAAACACGTTCAGAAATATGTTTGTAAGCTAAATGGCTATTTCTTTAACATGTCAAAAGCTCAGTGTTGCGATTTGTTATGCAGGTTTAAACTGATTTGAACATTTGAATACACCAGAATGTGTTGACATCATTTAAATAAGTTTGCTATTGGTATGTAGGCTTCCATGTAGGCATATAGGCCTTCATTGAAGAGCGTGTTTGCTATAATTATGGCACAAACACATACAGGTTTAAAATACTTTGCATTTTGGTAATAAGTAACTTGACAAAGGTATCAAAAATGCTCCACTTGTTTAGCCTCATGTAGATGACAAGTAGAATTGCTCAGGTAGCAAACTTACTCAAATAATATAAACACATTCTGGTGTATTTAAATGTTCAAACAAGTTCAAACCTGCATTGATCGCAACGCGTTTAGCTTTTTGACATGTTAAATAGATAATTTAGCTTACAAACATATTTCTAAACATGTTTGCCTGTAAACATGTCTTTTATGTGTTTAAATTCATCAGTTTGTTTAAAATGAAATGGGCGGGGTTTAATTAAATATGCAAAAATATAGACCTCGGTGTTTATTCAAAACCATTGTGGATATATCAGCATTTCCTGCGCAGTGGTTTACACTCCTTAATGTGTGTACTAAAAGTTCAATTGAAGCAAATTGTTGTTGTATCATATTGGTCAGCACTTCATTCATACCATGGGTAGAAAGTAAAGCCCAAAATGTGTATAGGCAAATTAGAAGAGTTCAATAATTGCAAAATGACTGTTTTCAGCATGTCTGAATACATGACAACTGTAATGTCTTTATACTAGGACTTGCCCAAGTCTATTGTTGTTGTTAGGTGACGTCATGTAGCCCGCCCTGGGCGCCGCCATGTTTAGGCTCGAGCATGACATGTCACAGTTAGCGCTACACGGAGCTCAGAAATAAACCAGGATTTGTGTTCTTATGAAACGTTGTTTCCTGAGTAATTACTAGGACTAGTCTATTACAATTTGGCGACGAGGAATAATCTGTTCAGTGTTCGTAATGGCTGCCCTGATCGGTAAAATCAACGAATTTCGCGAGGAACGGAGGACTGGACACACTACGTTGAAAGGTTAGAACATTACTTCGTAGCGAACGATGTAACCACATTGGCCAAGAAACAAGCCGTTCTATTAACTGTTATTGGCCCCGACTCATACAAACTTCTGCGAAGCCTGGTCTCTCCTGACAAACCTGGGGACAAGCCGTACGATGAGTTGGTCAAAATAATGACTAAACATCACAATCCAGTACCATCTGAAATAGTGCAACGTTTGAAGTTCAACAGCCGTTTTCGGGAGGAAGGAGAGTCCATTGCTCAATATGTTGCTGCTCTTCGTTCTATTGCCAACTTTTGCAATTATGGCACCTCCCTAAATGATATGCTACGTGATAGACTCGTCTGTGGTGTACGGAATGACCGCATTCAGCAAAAGCTATTGACTGAGAAGACACTTACTCTGGAAAAGGCTTTGACAATGGCACAAAGTTTTGAAACCGCAACTAAGAATGTCAAAGACATGAAAGAAATGCAGGTAGCACAACAAACCAGCAATAGCAATGCAGTGAACAAGGTGTATCATGACAACTCCATATCAACATGGAAATCTCCAAATCAAGGTCAAGTGAGTACGAATAAGCCGAGGTACAAAACACAACCCTGTTATCGTTGTGGGAAAGACAACCACTCATCAGATAAGTGCAGATTTAGGTACAATACTTGTTTCAAGTGCCAAAAGAAAGGCCACATTGCCAGTGTTTGCCGCAGTAATGATAAAAGCGATCAATCTTCACAACATGTAAAGAACATGCAGGCCTCACCAACGTCCAATGACACCGATGGACAGTGCACTAATTATGACAATCCTGTGTACTCACTCTTCACTTGTTCGACTAATCGACCGGGGATGAAACCAATACGAGTCAACTTGTTGGTGGACAATAAGGACTTGGTAATGGAGGTGGATACAGGTGCATCGTTATCACTGGTGTCAGAGCAAATTTTCAAGTGTTTGTGGCCTAACAAGCAACTTAGTCCATCTGAGGTAAATCTGCGAACATACACGGGTGAACTTGTTACGACTCTTGGTCAATTCAATGTGGAGGTTGCACACAACTCTCAAGCCTTTGAGTTTGCCACTACTTGTGGTAAAAGGAAGTGGCCCAAGCCTCCTTGGTCGAAACTGGCCAGATAACATTAAGTTGGATTGGCAACAACTCAATGTGTTACATGGTACAAGCAACATGGATGATGTATTGGAGAGGCATGCTGCAGTGTTTAAGGACGAGTTGGGTACTTTGAAAGGTGCTACTGCTAAGATTTATGTAGACAATGATGTACAACCACGTTTTTGTAAGGCACGATCGGTGCCGTATGCTATGCGAGAACTAGTAGAGAACGAACTTGACCGCCTTCGCACTGCTGGAATTTTAGAACCAGTTGAGTTCTCAGAATGGGCTGCCCCTATTGTGCCTGTAATGAAGGCAGATAAGTCATCCGTAAGAATCTGCGGTGATTATAAACTAACTGTTAATCAAGTGTCCAAGCTTGATAAGTATCCGATTCAAAATCGAGGATTTGTTCGCATCCCTGGCTGGTGGACAGAAATTCACTAAGCTGGACCTCTCGCAAGCTTACCAGCAACTGATATTGGATGAAGAATCTCGCAACTATGTGGTAATAAACACTCACAAGGGGTTATTCCGTTATACCCGCCTCCCATTCGGAATTGATTCAGCTCCAGCCATTTTTCAGCGCACTATGGAGAATATCCTTCAAGGAATTCCACATGTGATCGTCTACTTGGACGACATTCTGATATCAGGGACAGATGACCAGTCCCATATTGCAACGCTCTCCACCGTGCTGTTGCGCTTGGAACAGGCTGGATTACGCCTCAAGCTGAGTAAATGTACTTTCATGACCCCTTCTGTGGTGTATCTTGGGCATACCATTGATGCCCAAGGTTTGCACCCAACAGCCGACAAGGTCAAAGCGATCCGCAATGCACCAGCACCTACTAATGTCACCGAACTGAGGGCCTACCTAGGGCTACTAACTTACTATGGCAAATTCCTGCCTCAGCTTTCCACCACGTTAGCTGCCTTATATCGATTATTGCGTAAGGATGTCCAATGGAGATGGGGTACTGCAGAAAAGAGCGCTTTCCAAGCATCAAAGGATTTACTTCTCTCCTCGCAGTTGTTGGTACATTTCGACCCCTTGAAAGACATTGTTGTGTCATGTGACGCGTCCCAATATGGGATTGGTGCGGTCCTTGCCCATCGCATGCCCGACGGCTCTGAAAGGCCCATTGGGTTTGCTTCGCGCACCCTCGCTCCAGCAGAGAAAAAGTATGCCCAAATTGAAAAGGAGGGTTTGGCGTGTGTTTTTGGAGTGACACGATTTCATTCATATATCTATGGACGCCACTTCACACTAGTGACAGACCACAAGCCTTTGCTCAGTTTGTTCAACGAGGAACGTGCTGTCCCACCCCAAGCTTCAGCACGTATTCAGCGTTGGGCACTTTAGCTGCTTACGAATATACACTTGTATTTAAGCCCACGGATGCACATGCCAACGCCGACGCACTGAGCCGTTTACCCTTGCAAGCATCGATTCCTACAGTCCCGCAGCCAGCTGAAACGGTGTTGCTCATGGAGAACATTGAAGCATCTCCACTCTCCGCCACACACATTCGTACATGGACTAGACGTGATCCGCTGCTCTCTCAAGTGCTTCTTTTAGTGGAGAAAGGATGGGCATCCGACGTGAATTTGGGCGATAATTTCAAACCCTATGCAACGCGTAAGACAGAGCTCTCAGTACAAGATGGATGTTTGTTGTGGGGGAGTCGAGTTATCATTCCTACGCAAGGCCGAAAGCGTGTACTAAGGTCACTACACGAAGGACACCCTGGTATGGCTAGAATGAAAAGCCTTGCTAGAGGATTCGCTTGGTGGCCCAAGATGGATGCTGACATTGAAGATGAAGTGAAGGCATGTCATAATTGCCAACAGACCCAACCTATGCCACCGAAAAATGAACTTCATCCATGGAGATGGCCAGATAGACCTTGGTCTCGTCTTCATATTGACTACGCTGGGCCATTCATGGGTAAGATGTTTTTGATTGTGATTGATGCTCATTCGAAATGGATGGAAGTGTTCCCTTTGAACAATGCGACATCACATCAAACTATTGAGAAACTTCGACAAGCATTTGCTAGCCATGGTTTGCCAGACAAAGTAGTTTCCGATAACGGCACACCATTCACAAGCGCAGAGTTCAGTGAATTTACGACGAAGAATGGTATTCTTCATATTCGCACAGCACCCTATCACCCTTCATCAAATGGACTGGCTGAGCGAGCTGTGCGAACATTCAAAAACGCCATGAAACGCATGGACCAAGGAACTGTGGAAACCAAAGTTTCGCGTTTCCTACACTCTTAAAACTGAAATGTTGTATTCTAACCTTATGAAAGTGTTGTCTTCCACGCAACATGATAAATGTTGCAATGTGTTGTTCCAACTGTTACAAATTGTTGAACAATACATCTAACACAAACTTTCTCGTTACATTTAGCACTTCAAAAGTGTTGAATTTTGTTTCATGCATTGCGCATGCGTAAGGATAAACGAAGCGCTATCTGTCAATTTGATTGGCCGGTTTGGCTGTCGAGTGCGCGCCAAAAATCCATCACTTTTTCCAGAGTTTTCCATCGGCGGAGCAGTGTCATCTTTTCTCCTGCAATTGTTTTGATTTTGAAGGTAAGACAATTATCTTAAAACATAATTTTTGACTTATTATCAAAAAGCGTAGATTGCATAGACCTTATTGAGTGATCGTTTTGTACATTATTGACTACAGATCAGTCTCAAACTGTGAAACTTTGAACCAATCGTACGTGTCAGAACGACAGTTTTCTGCAACGTCATGGACGTTGTATTTGTGTACGTAACGTACGGTGTCAACCATACAATGTGCGAATACTAACAATACATTATGCTGCATAGTGCAGTCAGTGCTCTCCCCGCAACTGTGTACGACTCAACCAAATATGTACCTCGATGGCAGTACTTAGACAGGCATGACTGTACTGCTACCACTCACAGTACATGTACGTTCTGTGTACATGCTCTGCTGTGTACTACGGTACGTAGGGAGGCCTAGTAGTACGCATACATGTTTGTACATAAACATGAAGCCTTTATGCATGCGTACCACGAAATAATTCACATCACACACTCTGTCAGTACAAATTGGCTGCAATGCTGTAGGGCCTACCCCGTATTGTGCTAGATCATCATGATCATGTACTGTCATCTGGTCACTAATGCTAATCATTGATCATGTAGATCATTCATGACATCATGTTCATCAGTTCATAAGGTTTATCGCGATTAGCAAAATACCAAGAGAGGGCGCTGTTTTGCCAAGCATGTCGGGTGTAGTAAAAGGGGGCAACCCGGGAAAGCGGTAGCCTGGGCGCACGACGACCGACTGTGTTTTTTATAAAATTGTTGCGACGTTCAATTCATAAGCTTGTTTACTTTTTTAGTTTGCGCAGGGCCTAGGCCATGCGTGCAAACATCGTGTACCGCGGTATGCATTTGCCCCCTATGCCTTCCCATGATGCATTGCGGTTCTGAATCACGATAAACCTTATAGGCCTACTTTGCTTTGTCAGTTTGTCAACTGGTCAATCATGTCATTGTAATGTCATGTTCATGTTTACAGTCAGAGTTAGACCCAGTAACTGGGGCACTGTACTGTAGGCCTACCCTACTCCTTTTTCGAAATTTTGACATCATCGGTCGTACTAGCGCCCCAGGAAAAACTTGTATTTTCTCAAAGCGAAACTCAATTTGGCGATCACACTCTCGGCAGTATCCATGGGTGCCCTGCCTTAACCGTGATGACCATGCGGTTGAGGCAGGGCACCTGTCAAATTTTAGACAAGTGCCCTGCCTCAACCGTGACGACTACGCGGTTGAGGTAGGGCACCCGTCGATTCATGCAATTAGATGGGTGCCCTCAACCATGATAACAGGGCACAATTTCATGGCTCTGCTTACCGCGGAATTCTGCGCTTACGCCCAGCTGCGTCCCATAGAAATACACACGTTACAATGCGCATAAGCGCAGAATTATTTGGTAACCAGTGCCATGAAATTGGGCCTAGCGCAGTTGAGGCAGGAAACCCGACTAAAATTTGACAGGTGCCCTGCCTCAACCGCGTGGTCATCACGGTTAGGGCAGGGCACCCGTGTGGGATCGCCAGATTTAGTTTCGCTTTGGGAAAATACAAGTTTTTCCTCAGGCGCTAGTACGACCGATGATGTCAAAATTTCGAAAAAGGAGTACAGCGCCCCAGTTACTGTGGTCTAGTTTACAGTCAAATACAATATTATAATGACAAAGATGAAGCTGATGTGTATGCACCTATGACAAAATCATTCACAAGTTGTGTAGGCCTACATAGAAAAAATTGAAATTTTAAATCTACATGTTTTAATTGTTTTTATTTCTCACTTATTGTAGTCGAGAAGTCCGATTATGCATTCCTGATCATGATACACCTTCTGCCTTCGCAGTCTGCAAAGCAGAGTTTGATTGCAAACTCAATGGACTTTTTTACGTTAACTAAGCCGGTATGTATACAATTTGTTTTTCATTCAAGCTCATAAATTGTTCATTATGAACAAAGTACTGGAACATGCCAAAGTGACTAGACCCAGTAACTGGGGCGCTGTACTCCTTTTTTGAAATTTTGACATCATGGTCGTACTAGTACAGTACCGCCCTAGCTTGTCGTTGTATATTTTGAAGCAAAACTCAATTTGGCGATCCCACTCTCGGCAGTATCCACGGATGCCCTGCCTTAAATATGATGACCATGCGGTTGAGGCAGGGCACCTGTCAAATTTTTGGCTGGTGCCCTGCCTCAACCGTGACGACTACGTGGTTGAGGTAGGGCACCCGTCGATTAGACAGGTGCCTTCCCTCAACCATGATAATAGCGTGGTTGAGGCAGGACACCCGTCTAAAATTTGACAGGTGCTCTGCCTCAACCGTTTGGTCGTCACGGTTAAGGCAGGGCACCCTTGGATACTGCAGAGAGTTAGATTGCCAAATTGAGTTTTGCTTTGGGAATATAGTATATACAACGACATGCTGGGGTGCTAGTAGTATGACCGATGATGTCAAAATTTTAAAAAGGAGTACAGCGCCCCAGTTACTGGGTTTATAAAGTGACTAAAAACATCCACAGCCAATGAGCCAATTAATTTAAAGGGTTTGGGTGGGTGAAGAGTGATTAAAATGAGCATTTCATATACAGCAGTAGACCCAGTGAGTGGGGCGCTGTGTCCTTTTTCGAAATGTTGACATCATCGGTCGTACTAGCGCCCCAGCTTGTCAAATTATTTTCCCCGAGCAAAACTCATCCAACTCTCGGTTGGATTTTAGACGGGTGCCCTGCTTCAACCGTGACGATTACGCGGTTTGAGGTAGGGCACCCATCAATTAGACGGGTGCCTTGCCTCAACCGTGATAACAGCGCGGTTGAGGCAGGACACCCGTCTAAAATTTGACAGGTGCCCTGCCTCAACCGCATGGTCATCACGGTTAAGGCAGGGCACCTAGGGATAATTGAGTTTTGCTCGTAGAATATACAACGACAAGCTGGGGCGCTAGTATGACCGAAGATGTCAAAATTTCGAAAAAGGAGTACAGCGCCCCAGTTACTGGGTCTAATACAGCTATTCGGCAAACTCTGGAATTCTGCACTGTGGGATCAGCCCTTCCTGACTCATTGCTTTCAAATAGTGTGTTGAGAACGTTAAAAGCAGGCTACTTTAAAACCCACAACTGCTCCCATACTAGTGATAATACTTTGTAAATACAAAGCATATGCACTAGTAAGGGGGAGCCTGCTTTTGTTGTCCTCAACAGACTTTTTGAAAGCAATAAGTCAGGAAAAGTACTCAACCACTTAACGTATTGCACAGGATTGCAGAAGGTTCCCAACCAGTTACAAAATTAGATGGGAATCATATTGTAATTGTTTACTATATTCAAACAGTTCAGCCAACCCAAACAGGCTTTGAGTGCATGATTCATTTGCTATTGTCACAGTTATACAGATATGTAAATAATTTTTCTTAAAAATGAAAACATTTCATTTTCAGGTTGGTACTAATGTAGAAGCTTACATAACAGACCGGGAGTGAAGAAGACAAGACATGACGCAGCCCTACCTTCTTTGACTGGGACCTAAAGGAGCACCATATCATATTTCTATCGTACTTGACAAGGTGGCCATTCCGTGTGATAAGGCAGACATGACTGTAGCTGTAGATCAACTTTTCAAGTTGCATTAGGTATTCAACCTGGAATATGCTAGTGAGCTGAGGAAATTTGATTCTTTCTTGGAATGTTTTGTTTACAAAATTGGCATGAAAAATGCCAAAATTCCTGTGCAAGCAAGTGAGTTGATGTCCAGCATTAAAATGGTGCTAAGTAGACAGTAAAGAGTGTAGGCCCGAAATGGGGATCAAATCTGGGGAAAACCAATTGAGCAAAACCATTTTCAGTTTGTCATGGTTTGTAAGAAATATTTTAATAAGATGCTTCAACTATCATGGTTTATAAACCCTGGTTCATGATGATTCAATGTTCATGGTTTATACCATGTTTCATGATGATGCAATTTTCATGGTTTATAAACCAAGTTTTATGAGCATAGATGATTCAATTTTTATTGATTCTAAACCTTGTTATAATGACCATAATGGTTTATAAACCATTAACTGACAATGGGGATCAATTCTGAGTAAAACCAATTCAGCAAAACCATTTTCAGTTGTTCATGGTATATAATAAATATTTTAATAAGATGCTTCAACTATCATGGTTTCTAAACTCCGTTTCAAGATGATCCAATTTTCATGGTTTATAAACCCTGTTTCATGATGATTAAATTGTCATGGTTTATTAACCCTGGTTCACATGATGATTAAATTTTCATGGTTTATGAACCATGTTTTAAGATCATATGGATGATTCAATTTTATTGATTCTAAACCATGTTTTATAATTACCAAAATGTTATGGTTTATACACCTTGGTTTATAAACCATTAATTGACAAAGGGTACTCCATATTCACAATTAATCACAATTTTGATTATGTAGATCAGTTGTAATACATTTGCATTTGAAGCGAACAGTTGCAGTTGATTGATGCAGGAAATGACCAACTCAATTTTGTGATGCACAGATAGAGTCCTCATTAAAGTGGGGAAAATTCAAAGTCTCTACATAACCTCAAGTTAAAATTGTGTAAATTGTCATTGTTTTTGATACCCTTCTTGAGCAAATTTTGTTAACATCCAAATCATTTGATGACATTCTGAGAAAAATGGGTCTGTTCATTTTTTACAGTGATGTTTTAATTCATTCCTGACTTTCAATTATATTCAATCAAATCGAAACTGAATAAGTTGACATTTTGTGTGACGAAATATTCCTCCTTGGAATGTAAGGACCCAATAGTTGTTGAAATCCAATGACGTCATGTTTCAAATTTCGCATTGAAAAAGTCAAGAATGACCCAAAACATCCATGTAGAAAATTGTACAGACCTATTTTTCTGAGATGATGTCATCGGATGTTTTGGCAATTTACACAATTTTAACGTGAGGTAATAGAGACTAGCACTTGTATTTTTGTTTCCACTCCCATGAGGACTCTATTTATTGGAAAATGAGTATGACAAAAAAAGAATTGACATTTCCCCTCCTCTTTAAACCGAACAGTTAAATGGGAGAAAATAATTTAAATAGTGCACTTAATTGTATTTACAGAGAACGGTTAAAGTTTGTTTGGTGGTTTTAATGTGTATGCATTGTTTACCTGTATTTAAATTGAATTTTATTGTGCAATTTTCCACAACACATTTTAGATAAATTATTTGTTCCGACGAATGTTATATCCATGATAAGGGTTTGAAAAAGCAATGTTCGCAATTTCTCGAAAGTTGTTTGACAAAAGTTAATTTAATATTGTTTATCACTTTTGATGTATTGAGCTGGTTCTTAATTTAATACGGAGTGTATTTACATTTTAATGAAATAATTTTGACAATAAAAATGCTGTGTGCATTTCTAAATTTAATATGCCATCTTCTTTTGTTTTATTGTAGGTGGATGAACAGTAACTATTTAAATAATCCAACACTTTCATTGTGTTAAATTAAAAACAATTAAAAAGCTAGGGATTAGGTTGCCCCAACATTTTCAAAGTGCTGGATTCCATGACTTTTCCAACACTTGCTGAAATTGTAACATTATCGAAAGTGTTGATCCCAACACTTTAAGAGTAGGTTCAATGTGTTGAATTTGTAACAATTAAAAAGCTAGGGATTAGGTTGCCCCAACATTTTCAAAGTGCTGGATTCCATGACTTTTCCAACACTTTTAAAAGTGCTGAAATTGCAACATTATCGAAAGTGTTGATTCAACAATTAAAGAGTAGTCACTGACCGCACACATAGCATGTGTTGAATTCAACACTAATTGGGTTATATTCAACATTTCACTTTTAAGAGTGTATTCACCTATAGGATCACACCGCATAGCTCTACTGGAATATCACCAGCAGAGTTACTGATGGGGAGACGCTTGCATTCCCATTTGGATCAGCTCCGCCCGGATGTGTCCAAAAATGTGGAAAAGCACCAAATGACACAGAAATATCATCACGACAGTCATGCCAAAGCTCGATCATTCGCGGTTGGAGATACAGTGTGGGTGCGGAACTACACCAAGTCTGGTTACAAATGGCTACCGGGCATTGTGAGTAATTACGCAGGGCCAGTTTCATACGGGATCCGTCTACAGGAGAATGATTGTGTAATAAGACGTCATGCTGACCAAATTCGTGGAGTTGATAAAATGCCTCGACCACACGCTACAGGGATAGAGAGTGAGCAGGTTCCGGATGAGGTTGATGTTAACATTGACAATGAAATTGAAGAACCAGACCAAGATCAACCTCAGGAGGCTGACAATCAGCAGTATCACCCCCCTCAGCAGATTGAGCCACCTGTAGGTCGTTACCCTGTTCGCAACCGCAATGCCCCAAATCGCTACGGATTTTCTGATGTTTAAAAACTGTTGAGTGATATATATATATAATGTTGTGTGCACATTGTTGAGGCAGAATAATCCTCAGTGCATTACAGTATTTCGTGACAGGGTAGTCCACCCCTGTTCTCGATGGTTTTTCCATGTTCTTGCAGTTGGAGTTTTTTTTGTTGAATTCTTGTTGATCCATGGATCCCTAAAAACAGTGACTGGAACTTAAAAAACTTGTTGATTGTTACTGGACTTCACATGTTATTATTATTGTTGATGTTTCACAATGGGGTGGAGAAGTGTAATGTCTTTATACTAGGACTTGCCCAAGTCTATTGTTGTTGTTAGGTGACGTCATGTAGCCCGCCCTGGGCGCCGCCATGTTTAGGCTCGAGCATGACATGTCACAGTTAGCGCTACACGGAGCTCAGAAATAAACCAGGATTTGTGTTCTTATGAAACGTTGTTTCCCTGAGTAATTACTAGGACTAGTCTATTACAACAACATTGCCCCCCAAATCTTCTCGACGACCTTTGAGATGATGATGATTTATCGTTTCTCAAGCCGAGCGTAGCTTGGGCATTATATTTCAACAATTCTCTTTTCTTTTACACTTAAAGAAAAGAGACGGGTGTTTAAAAATTAAGTTTATTCTCTGAAACTTAAATTGCATTATAAACATGTTTAACACCCACTATCTAGAAACCCTAAACACTTTTAATCTAAATGTGTCACAGGCTAAATGTGTCTCGGTGTAAACATGTCACAGAAACGCAAAATCTAAGCATGTTGAGGGCTAAACGTGTGAAAAAGTAGGTACAAGCGAGGCGTTTAGAAATGTGATTATACTCTAAACGCCGTTTTTACAGTGTAGAATGTGCTCAAAATAGTTATTTTCACATAATTTTATATGAATTACATCACATTGCAATAATGGTACTGAACTAATGTGTGTGTCGGTATACTACTTCTATTTGCAAATAAAGCGGCCTTCCAACAACTTGAGGTGCGTTTTGGCGGTAGTAACTGTTAATCCTGCGTCTAGCCAAGGGGCTGAAGCGGAAGGCACATTTACTTTATTTTTATTTTTTTTTCAATAACATAAGAACCATTCGGTCAAATCCGGTCAAACTTTGTGTAATCCTGTATTAGAACCACACCTTTTAGATAGTAAATTTTCCATGGGTTGAGTTTCAGTAATGGGTCACCATCGTCCTTTGAAGTTTGCTGGTGGCAGCCCCCCATTGACATGCGTACATAAGATAAGATCTGCAGCCAACAAAATGTAATGTATCTGTCATCAGGCTAATACAATGTACGCCCCACCCCCACCCACTCCCCCACTTCCCCGCCCCCAACCCGCCCCACCCGCTCCCCTGTCCACTCCAACAACCATCCCCCACCCCAACCCCACCACCCCCAAACAGACTTATTTACCCTACAATTAAAATTGCCTTTCAGTTAGGCTGGTGGGATGAGCGAGAAATGTGTTGGGAGCCTCATGACGCAGGGTTTGTTTCGATTGAACGGTTTAATCGGTTAATCGGTTAATCGCTGGACAATGACCGAAACAGTTATTGGTTATAGCTGCGAAAACGAATCCCGGTTCTGGTTTCAATTGGTCTACTAGAAATCAGCACGTACGGACGTGCCCAAAATCGTTTTTGTCCCACATTTTCACTAAAACATGGATCACCTTATCATCCTACAACAGGCTGGATTCATGTTCTAGCATGTTATGTTATTGTCCTGAAGTCAACCACAGAGTAAGCACGTCGACGCGCTGTGAAAAAAAAAAAAAAAAACCGTCGTATCTCAGAGCCAACACTAACATCAAACCACATTTAATTTTATATTTTGACTGACCAAAACAATTCCTCTTAAAATAAACAGACACAATTATTGTCAATATCCACAACAAACTACTGGCATGGCGGGCTGGAAAATTCCAGTTTTTTCTCTCACAAGTGTCTTGATACACGGCTAGATTTTCCCTCCATTCGTAATTGGCTTTGTGTACATTTATCAGCATATCCAAGTATTGGGTTTTGTGATGCATTTGACTTTATTAAAAGCATGCTTTCCATATGCTCCCAGGATTTTTGTATCGAAACGCCAGTCAGTATCTGCAAATACCGGGGTGTTAAAATTGACACCATGGGTGTTGTGACATTATAGATACCTAAGAGAGAATCAAACTGGACATCACATGGTGTTAAAATAACACCAATACCATTTTTGGGCAGGAAAAAGTGTTATTTTACCAACCTATGCTGTAAATTTTGATTCTCTTTTGGTATCTACATATGACAGCACCCATGGTGTCAATTTTAACATCCCAGTTTTTGCAGTGTAATGATACTGACCTTATTATTTATCAAAGGTATCTTTAGAGCTTCGTGACAATACCACCAGCTTTTTTGGAAATCTTTCACGTAATATTGTTTGAAATTGATAATTTATAGCCAAATCGATTTATTTTCAAAGATAAAGCACCCAAGTGTTTGATCGATGTTCGCATGTTTGATAGTTCTAAACTGTATTTTTATTTCACTTGTGACGTACTCTATTTCTGAAATCATGTTATCAATCATTAAGTTTACAATCAAGGAAGGGTCATATACTATTTGGTTGTCATATTGGTGCCGATTTATAGGCAAAATTATCGAGAAAGATAAACTAAACGTCCCATTTGAAAGTTGAATACAGTGTTTACTTGCTGAGAAAACAGCAAAAAAGAAAGAAAAAAAGGTTGATGCTATTTTCATAAGAAAGTCAAGTCATATAATTTATATAATGGTAAAGATAAATACACATGGTACTCCATCATTTACTACAAAACTTCTGTAGTATGTTTAGTAATAATAACGCAGATGATAGTGCAATCCAACAGTTACGATGGATTTAAACAATATAGTGCCGAGTTTGTTATGATAGTAATCCTCCAGCCGTGTAATGTCACAGTGAAATGACAATAGGCTTACAGCGTGCATTGTGTAGGTAAATATCAACTAAATTAGAAAATGATTTGTGTATACTCTTTTATTTGAATATGTGAAGTAAACAACCACGACTGCGTTGTAGTTCGATATTTTCTTTTCTGTTTTTGGTTCAGGCGGGGTTCAGTCGTTTACTATTATGTATATCATAAGTATATTGATAATACATCTTATTTATTTTACATCCAGTCTTTAGTTATGTATGTATTCAAGTAATATAGTTTTGAGTTTGATAAAACCAAACATTGTTAAAACATTTATATTTGTATAGATAAATTATTTATGCCTCTGACGAGGGTCCGGTTTGGATCGAAGGCTAAGGCCATCTCCCCTACTAATTTTATAAAAATAAATATATATATATATATATATATACCGTTTAACCGGATAGTGTTTTTAAGGATTACTATCATTGATCGATCTGTTTTGGACCCCCACCCTCAACCAAAAAAAAAAACACACACACACACACACACACTCAAGAAACATCAAGGATTAGGTCTGTTTTAACCATTGTCTTGAATATTTGGAAAACGTTTGTCTCCCTCCAAAACAACATCCAAACAGTGAGGGGATAATTTAGTTTTAGTTTTAGTTTTAGTTTTAGTTTTAGTTTTAGTTTTAGTTTAAGATTTTTTTTTATTATCTGTTTTGTTCTGTTTACGTTTTATTTTATTTTGTTTTGTACGTTTCCTTTTATTTTTGTTTTCGTTTTTATTTAAATTTTATTGTATTATTATTTCTTTTTGTTTTACTTGTTTAACGGGTCTGGCTCACATCCTCGAGTTTCTTAAAACTTGGTTGCCTAGACTAACGACAGCTTGTTTTGCACATAATAACAATGACAACAATAATAGTATCACAATACAATGAGACAGCAATCACAATACTTTTTAAAACTTGTTAGAAACGCTGTAAAATTACCCTCTTTGCTGATACATGATTATTTGCCGCACAAAACAATTGAAACGCACCCCTTGTATATAATATGGAAAGGTGTAATATCTCTAAATGAGTTGGGGTGGTTCTGAAAAGAGCCGTTGGTTTCAACCGTTGGTTTCAGAGTTGAAACCAACGGTTCTTTTCAGAGCCACCCCAACTCATTTAGAGATAATACATGGTGTTACCGCAAACCTTTCCATATCGTATTTCCATCATGCAAAGTTTCAAATCCTACTTACCCTTGTTAGCAATAACTAGTTTAAACATTTTAGCAAAGTGTACAATTTGTTCTGACCCATTCCATATTTTTTTGTCACCCATATTAAACAGCATATTATATCAGCAATGTTTGCAAACATAAACAAAGGCCTACAATCAAGGCACTTCGTTCGTGGACGATGTTTATTAAAGGCATCGTACACGTCTGGTAATTACTCAAAATATATATTAACATAAAAACTGAGTTGGTAACGAGCAACAGAGAGCTGTTGATAGTATAAAACATTGTGAGAAACGACTCCCTCTGAAGTAACGTAGTTTTTGAGAAAGTGGTAATTTCTCACTAATATAATAAAAACTTCTTGCAAGAAGTTTTTATTCTAGGATGAAAGCACACAAATTTGTACAACAAGGGTGTTTTTTTCTTTCATCATTTTCTTGCAACTTCGATGACCAATTGAGCCCAAATTTTCACAGGCTTGTTATTTTATGCATATGTTGGGATACACCAAGTGAGAACACTGGTCTTTGACAATTACCAAACGTGTATGATGCCTTTAAAGAGGCACGTTGCTCATTCATAACAAGTGTTTGTTATGAAATTACTGATTTAGTGATAGTTCGGTCGTGCTGATTAGTTTAATTACAAAACTATTACAGGTGAGGTCCTGAAACTTTCTGAAAACTTTAACAGCATTGAGTACATCATGAATTTGTACAAAAACCGAATTGCCAAATTATGTGATTCTTTACATAACCCCACTACGTGGAAACGGTCACAAAATATTTGTTCATTTATGTATAGATTTCCTCAATCGGATATATTTTTTGTCGTGTGCCTGGATAAGGGCAAATTCTCTACGCCCTTCACACAGGCACAACAAATAATTTGTTCAGTAACAAAAGGCCGTAAGTAATAAAATGGCTCCTGACAAAAAAATGTGGTATTACTGTTTTTGTTGCTAGAATTGCCCCCAAGATATGTTTAAAAAAAAATAATAAATAAAAACAAAGTAAACAACAAGTTGTTATATAGCGCATTTCACAATAACGTCTCAATGCGCTTTACATTAGTGCCCTGGTCATTGGGCCAATAACATTCCTTTAACCTTTCTCAGCTCCCGGGGTAGTATACAGCCCCGAGCTGCCGTGGCGCTCCGAAGGCTTTTTCAAACACAATATCAACCTCTACCCTCGCAGGTACCCATTTATACCCCTGGGTGAAGACAAGCAATTATAGTTAAGTGTCTTGCTCAAGGACACAAGTGCCATGACCGGGATTCGAACAATTCAAATGCTGAATGTAACCTTCCTATAATGAGTACTTAATGGCAGAAAACCGATCCAAATTTCACTCTCAGTTTTCTTGAAACACTATGTTTGCACACTAATTGCTTACGGCCACCCCGTTATATATTGTCGTTGGGTTCCTCTTCCACGCACACGACGTTTTTATGTTTATAAATTGTTGTTGTATATATTGATGGAAGGGGGATCCACTATGTTATAAAATACACTCTTGTTCACACCAAAAATGGCCTAAGTATGTACACTTTGAATATGACATCACAAACAGGAAATCTACGGAATCACCTTTCTTCATCCAAGTCATCTGCTTTAATGGCATAATGGTTTGATTCTAGAACATGAGTAACAGTCAAGGTTCGATGTTGCGTACTATATCAGAAGCTTTTGCTTGAAGGTCATATAGGACTGTGCCTTTGGATTTTTTCAGAAATTTGTCTTCAAAAAAAAAGAAAAAAAGAAGAAAAAAAAATTGAGCATCGGAGGAGTGGGAGAGAAGACATTAATGTTATTCCTATCGGGACTGGGGGGACCACCCAATGTGCCCTCAGCTTGTTTTAATTAGAACTATTTAAAACTGCATCCGTTCAGCCCAATCTTTTCTGAATTCGCTCGATAATACAATGAGGGGGGATGGGGGGGCACGTACCCCCACCAAACACCTTAGTTTGAAAGAAAAAAAATGTCCTGATAGGTTTAATTAAACAAGCATTGTGCAGTTTTACGAGCTGTCAGAAAAAGAAAAAAATACCAATCAATTACCGTTTTCATTGAAAGCACAAAGATCAAGTTTTGGTAATTATTCAATAACCTTGTTTTAAATATGATTGTAAGTAAAGTAATTGATTATACCATGGTTTACGGCTCTCATTGTTCAGCATTGTTGCGATTCGTTTTAACAATCCATTGTATTTTCTCCTTGAAGGTTAATTAGACAAAAGGCCCTAGCCCGTCACGGACCACTAACATTTAAACTCGTTAGGGAATTGTGACAATGAAGGACAAGTATAATACAATGCAGAATATTGTGGAAGAAGTGCATGTTTCCTTGCAATGGATTTTGTTTCCCGGGCTTGCTTAAGGGGCCTCACTTTATGAAGCTGGAACCCCAAAAAGAGGTTTGTTGTCAGCACATGCTCACATATTTTAATATTTCCATTGCACTGCAACAACTGGGGTGTTAACATTAACACCATATATCACATTATATATACCGAACAGAGAATCAAAACGGACATAATAATGTGTTAAATTAACGGAAATGTAATTGTTTTTCCATAAATTGTGTTATTTTATAGTGTAAATTGTGATTTGTTTGTTGGTATATTAAATGTGACAACATCCATGGTGTCAATTTAACACCCCAGTTGGTGCAGTGTGTTTTAACCATTTCAAATGATCAGCTCATATGAAATGATATTCTAAGCTGGACCATGCCACTTGTCCTAAAGGGGGACGCAATCAACATGGGGGGCAAGACAAAACTCTGCCAGCATTGTGTAACACAAGCAATCGGTCTGTCATTTGTCACCGTTAGATAAAACAAAATTATTAAAACTTAAAGGAACATTACAAAATTGGTTTTTGATAACAAAACAGTGTAAGCACTCTATATAATCCACCATATACAAAAACTGACAAACCTGTAGAAGTTTGAGATCGATCGGCCATCTGGGTCACGAGAAAATAGTGAAAAACCGATTACACATTTGCATGTGTTATACAATGCATAAATAAAACGCTCATGAGCGATAAACTCCAATCGGAAATTAGTTTTTATTTATTTCTCATCAAATATGGCATTTCAGACAGAAATATTTATAGGGATGTTTTATACTATCATCATCATTAGACCGTGTAAGTTTTATGTAAATCTGTGATGTTAAAGAAAATGTTAATTACCAGGTCTGTAATGTTCCTTTAATTAATTAAGCAAACAGAGAAGCTTAAATTAACCAAGAAAATACATGGACACGTAAACACACACTAAGATAAACAATTGTTGAAAACAAATGCAAAACAAACCCTTAAATACCTACGAAAAACAAATCTTCTCAGCATGTGCTGACTACTTTAAGGGGGGGGGGGGGCACACGTTGTAACCAAACAGGTCCATGTCGCTGCATGGTTTTTATGCCATGTTTTATCAACTCTTGTTGCCGCTCATTAAACACAGCATCGTATAAATAACCAATGAAAGGACCTTTAATAAAGTGCATTTCAGTTTTAAATATGGATTTTGTTAATGGAGATAAGTGGTCGTGTAACAAATTATTGAATTTCGGGGGGGGGGGGGGTGATGGGTTGAAAGAACTCTTCTCATCTACAGTACAAATGACGAGAAAGAAAGACAGAGATAAAACAAACCAAAAAGAAAGATAATAAGCAAACTAATAGTTGTTCCATGACAAGGAGGAGGAATTGAATATAACTATAAAAGGCTGTTGTCGTTAACAGGTTTAATGATGCGAGTTGTTATTACCTTTGTGCTCAACAAGAAAATTGATGATAAATGCAATGCGAAAGCTCGCTTATTACGAAGGTCATGCATAGAACATTAAACCAATCCCCCAGAGAAAAAAATGTCCGTCCTGAAATTACTGTCAACGTCGAGGAAATATCGTTTGACGATTTTATGTTTGTCTAAATCGTCCCATGCTTGTTGAATTTCCTTTCGTTTGTGTTTTACTTTTGTATTTTCCACTCGACGAGCGACCAAAGCGAAACGAGTTACATCAGTACCCGCTCAAATCAATTCTTTGCTACGGTAATTTTGTTTTATTTTATGAGAGATCGCCAAACATCGCGGCCACTTCAAGGAGCGGGCAATACTCAACTGATGTGGGCTATCGACCCAAATCAACTGCAGAATGCACTACAATCCGTTGTATCCGTTTGTGAACACTGCGGCCAGAGATGCTGTTGGTACCCGCTGTCACCTCACTAAAGGTGGATTCGACGTTCTTTGTGAAAATACTGTCCTTTTTGTACACACTGGTCAGCTCATATGCAATGATATTCTAAGCTGGACCATGCCACATGTCCTAGAGGGGGTGTCAACCAACATGGGACAGTGATTTGGTTAGAATGGGGCAGGACGAAACTCTGCCAGCATCATTTGTGTTAAAAAAACGCCAACTGTCACTGGTAATTACATCAAAATTTTAAAACTTAATTAATTAATTAATCAAACAGAGAAGCTTAAATTAACCAAGGCAATAACTGGGGTGGATTTCACAAAACCCATCCTAACTTAGGATCGATCCTAGGACTTAGGACGAGTCCCAGCCGTAAGATCGGTCCTAGCTAAGATTGATCCTAGGATCGATTTCACAAAACTCGTCCTAAGCAGGACGAGTCGTAAATAATATAAAACCACAATATAATTCTCGGACGAGGCTGAAAATGCTAATGCAACGGCTTTTTGATGGTTTTATTGCTTCGTTAATGAAACGGCCGTCTGAACCTTCGTGGTCAGCCAAAAGTATGCACGGCTGTTTGGTCGTTTTATTGCATCGTTAATGAAATGGCCGTCTGAACCTTCTGCAGCACAGATTCAAGAAAAACAAAACAAATTGTCGCCATTTTGTTTTCGCTTTGGCGACAAAATGTTGATAGTTTACGGTTGATTTTAGGCCTTTATGAGTGAACAATCAATGTGTGTGATTATATAGAGCTGAGGTAAGCTGGTTTGTGCATATTTGTTGATTAAAAGGAGGGAGAAAATGTAATTTGGGCGAAAAAAAACTGTAAAGAAGGTGCTGTGAATGTGATGATTTTGTCCTCCGTCCGTCGTATTCGCTATGTACATTTTAGGCTTTACGGTGACGATCTCGTCACATTTTGCAGTCCGATTTCTGATGTTTTCCAATAAATAAAAAAGGCTTAGGCCTAATAAACAATACCTTAGTTAATTCGCTTGTCTGTTCGACTTTTTAAAATTCATTTTCAATAGGTTTGGCTTTAATAACAAGAAAAAAACAACGGAGAGTTTGTCAATTTTTCGCGATCGCTAGGACGACCCTCGTACCGATCCTAAGTTAGGACGGGTTCGGGGCCGTTTCAAGGTAATTAGGACACGTTCAACCCGTCCTATCTTTTGTGAAATCGTTCTAGGACGAGTCCCGAGTTAGGACGAGTTACTCGATAGGACTAGTCCTAACTCTTTGTGAAATCGACCCCTGGACACGTAAACAACACACTTAGATAAACAAATCTTTGAAAACAAATGCAAACAGACCATGTTTTACCTATGGAACAACAATATTCTCAGCATGTCACCGGAGGACGTTGCACCAAAAAATAAAATAAATAAACATGTCCCTGTCGCTGCAGGGTTTGTATGCAATGGTTTATTATCGGGTATAACTACATGTCATATTTTATCAACTTGTGTTGCCGCTCATTAAACACAGCTTCGTAGAAGTTACTAACAAAATGACCTTTAAAGTGGATCTCATTTTTAAAGATGCACTTTTTTAAATCGAGACAAGTGATTTGAAACAAACTATTAAATCCGGGGGGGGGGGCTGAAAGAACTCTTCTCATCGACAGTAAAAATGATGAGATAGAGAGAGCATAAGCAGAAGAATAATAAGCAAACTAATAGCTGTAACATGACAAGGAGGAGGAGAAGAAGATAACTGTAAAATGCTGTTGTCGTTAACAGGTTTAATGATGCGAGTTGTTATTACCTCTGTGCTCAACAGTTACAGTAATGATGCATGCAATGCGAAAGCTTTCTTTATTACGAAGGTCATCCATAGAACATTAAACCAACCCCCCAAGAGACAAATGTCCATCCTGGAATTACTGTCAACGTTGAGGAAATATCTGTTGAAGCCCCCCAACCCCAAAACAAATTAAATACGATTATTAATACTAAAGGGGGGGGGGAGTGAAAGGTGGGGGTGGTCAGTAAGAAAAAACATGTCACGTTTACCAACGTACACACAAATCCCCGATTAAAACTAAACCATTTACCCGCTTTGCGTTCTTACTGCGATCCTCGTTTGATAAAATAGTTACAAGCTGATGTTTTCCTTGACAGCTATCAGGATGAGAATTGATTTACCTAATAATAATAATAATAATATTAATAACGGTGGCTTCTTATATAGCGCACATATTCGTCACTCAGTGACGCTCAAGGCGCTTCAACATTCATTATTTTCCTGCAAGGTATTATGTAGCTACGTCTTTGAAGTATGAGACCAAGTCCTTCACATAGGACCATGTAATGGTTTACAGGGTGCTGTGGCGCAATATGCTGCCGATCAAACCAGGAACACCGGGGCGAACCCCTTCTCTTTCTCTTTCCTATAAGTGCACTGGGTTATTTTACGTGCATTACACAACTTACGGGACCTACGGCCCTAACGTCCCATCCGAAGGACGAAGCATGTGGTTAAGTGTCTTGCTTAAGGACACAAGTGTCACGACTGGGATTCGAACCCACACTCTGCTGATCAGAAACACCAGAGCTTGAGTTCGGTGTTCTTATCCGCTCGGCCACTACACGCCACAACGCCTAGGTCCAAAACCATCGACGTCGGTTTGACGATTTTATGTTTGTCTAAATCGTCCCATCATTGTTGAATTTCCTTTCATGTTTGTGTCTTATTTTTTTATTTTCCACTCGACGAGAGACCGAAGCGGAACGAGTTACGTCACTACACGCCCAAATCAAGTCTTTGCTATGGTGATTTTGTTTTATTTTATGAGAGATCGCCTGACATCACGGCCACTTCAAGGTGAGGGCTACACTTAACTAATTTGGGCTTTCCCACTCTTCCCATTATTCTTGAATTTCATTTCATTTCGTCAACGACAACACGCAGTAGCAATCACGGTAAAAAACAATTTTGTTTTCAGATTTCATTTTTTTTTACATAATGTAAACAATGTTAACCGAGGCCTACAACCTATTTTGCATAGACATTTTATATCAAAGATAACATGGTCTATTGACCAGCATATAATAATTAAAGGTATCGTACACGTTTGGTTAATCACTCAAAATATTTATTAGCACAAAAACTGACTTGGTAACGAGCAACATAGAGCTGTTGATAGTATAAAACATTGTGAGAAACGACTCTGAAGTAACGTAGTTTTTGAGAAAGAGGTAATTTCTCACTAAAAAAAGAGCAACTTCTTGCAAGAAGTTGTTATTATTATTCTATCTGAAGGCACACACATTTTGTACAACAAGGGTGTTTTTTCTTTCATCATTTCCTTGCAACTTCGATGACCAATTGAGCCAAATTTTCACAGGCTTGTTATTTTCTGCATGTGTTGGGATACACCAAGTGAGAACACTGGTCTTTGACAATTTCCAAACGTGTACGATGCATTAAACGTATAATGCTTAAATTACTGCTGCGGTGACGTTCTCGGGAAATCACCGAACAGCAGTTTACGTCCACTATGTATTGATTTGCGTTATAATACTTTAACAATTGAGCCGGAGTCGGGGTCTGAGGAGGCCTGACCCATTTCCAGGTCAGGCAGACCCGGTAAGTGGCAACACATTGGATTCCGCTTTATTTTAAATCATGTATATGTCATTTTGACAACGATTATGTCTTACACCGACCCCAAAATGGGTCCGGAACCTGGTTCCGGGAACCTCGGAACCTGGTTCCGGGTCAATTCTGACTTTGCAGTTGTTGGAGGGTATTCTCTAGCGTGGCCGTATTTCAAGCCAGAATAATTCTCAAGATGACTTGTACAAGTTTCATAAAACACAAACAAACATCACAAACTAAATTGGACTTTAAAATGTTTCATTATTTTGTTTTTCTTCGAACGACTTAATTCTTTTTAACAAAGAAAAAACATGTAAACAAAACAAACAAACAAACACACAAACAATCACCCCAACACCCCAACAAACAAACAAACAAACAAACAAACAAACAAACAAACAAACAAACAACCCAACAAACCAAAACACAACAACGATAAAACAACAACATCAACGAAGACAACAACAACAATAATTGCAACAACAAAACAACAACATGACGACGACGACAACAACTAAAACTACAACAACTACAACAACAACATACTGGTATCGTTTTCAGATTTCTGGGCTGGATGCCTTGATTTTGTAATCCTTTCAAGCGACAATAACTACATATTGTTTTCATTATATATATTTTGAGTCCATATCACATAAATACCACAAGGCAGTTACAGATTGAGTGGCTTCTGACTGGCACCCCTGAAAAAAGATATTGACAAAATAGGGAGACTGCCAACATTAGGGCTATATAGCTCAGTTGGTAGAGCGCCGGCACGTTAATCTTGCTCAATTCAAAATTAATATACAAATTTCATACGTCGAATAGTCTGTGAAATTTCCACAAAATGGGTGCAACAATTATCAATTTGAGGGAAGTCACATTTCATTTTCTTTGCTTTGGCAATTTGTTTGGCGACAAAAAAGTCTGTGGAGAATTGGAACTGTGGTATGATTATTGGAATCGGTGCTATTTCAGATTGAAACAAATTAGTTGAATATTTGCCAACCTGTTATATTATTGTATATAGCTGTAATCCAGTGCTTTAGTTTTTCATTAACTCTGAGCAGCCACAGGAAAATTTGTACAAGCTGGATCCCTGGGGAGCGCACGGGAGGCAGATTGTATTACGGGTAAATAACTGTGTTTGGGTGCCACAATTATGTTCTAATTATGTGAACAGATGGATAGATGTTCCCTGAACCCAAACACTAAGATTGAAGGATTATTGAAATTTACACATTGGTTCACTACTAATTTTCAAAAAAATAGTACATTTTGAAAGGATTAAATTTGTGTGCACACAATAAGATTTCTGTGTGCACGTTATAATGTGACCCCGCTTAAGTTTTTTGGGCACACACTGGATTTGTGCGGCACGTTTATAACGTGAACCAGCTTTTCCACACTACTTCTGAGTTCACTCAAATATAAATCACTATAAAAGAGGGTTTTTAAAGGTAGTTCAAAAAACAAAATCAGCGGAATTGATCCAATCATTTTGTAGTTATTAACAAAAAAGTATGAAGCTGGTCCTCCTGCCTGCTCTCCGTAGCTGCTCGGAAGGTTTTAATGAGCCCAGTTGAGCAATCAAGAAGCGAAGTGCATTTTGAATAATCCACCGCATAGTCTGTATTACAATAACATAATGTATTATGCATGGTTTGTCAGACCATACTTATTATTATGTTTTCATTATTTGGGCCGGACTCTTAATCCATCGCATAGTTTGTCTTACTCAAAATGTGTTTTGAATGGATTATCAGACCAAAATTATGACTTGTTAATTAATTGGACCGGCCTCTTGAGAAAAGGTCAAGGTCTTGAGAGACCCAAATTCAAAATCAAACAGCTACTTGAGCGAACATTGGATTAACGGGAATGCTTTGTAAACTTGTTTATATTGTGTTTGTCAATTATTCAAATGTGTTTTTGATACTTGTACACTTCTGAATGTGTCGTTACAAAAATTAGGCCCCAACCTCAAGGTTTTGAAAAACTAGAACACGTCTGCCTTTGAAGACGTTCGTCAACATGACAATACTTTGACCTAATTTTAGGGAGGTTGCTTTGTTATACCTCCTTGCTGCAACAAAAGCGGTTATATAAAACAGAGCTCCAATAATAACACGTAACATGAGCGATGCTGTAACATGGTTTTTCGCGAATTGTTCTGAAAAGCACCGGAGAGGAGTTTTCAAAACGTTTGTTTTTTAACACAATTAACATTTGTTTAACCTTCCGAGCAGCCACGGGAAAAAAAAAATTACCTGCTGGACCCATTGGGCGCGCTCGGAAGGCAGAATGTATAACTGTGTTTGGGGGCACATTTCGTTTTCTAATGATCTGAACAGATGAATAAGTTCTCTGGACCCAAACACTAAAGATTCAATCATTCTGGAAATGTACACATTGGCTCACAACTAATTTTTAAAAATAGTACATTTCAAAAGGATTAAGGTTTTTTTTTTCACACAATGGGATTCCGTTTTAATGGAAACCATCTTTCCCACACTATTTGTCAACCTCTGAGTTCACTCAAACACACATCACTACAGTATATGAAAAACAGTTTTGTTTATAGTTAAACAAAAACGAAATTGATCCAAACATTTTGTAGTTATTAGAAAAATAATGAAGTTGGTCCTCTTTTCTGCTCTCCGTAGCTGCTCAGAAGGTTTTAACGAGTCAAGTTGATCTATCGGGAAGTGCATTATAAAGTGCATTATGAATAATCCACCGCATAGTCTGTATTGCAATCAAATAATGTATTATGCATGGCTTATCAGACCATAGTTATTATTATGTTTTCATTAAGTGGGCCGGCCTCTTAATCCATCGCATAGTCCGTCTTACTCTAAAAGTGTTTTGAATTAATCAGACCAGAATTATGACTTGTTATTTAATTGGACCGGCCTCTTGAGAAAAGGTCAAGGTCTTGAGAGACACAAATTCACAGTTATAAAGCTACTTGAGCGAACATTCGAATACCGGGAATGCTTTTTAAACTTGTTTATATCGTGTCTGTTTATCTTTTAAATGTAATGTTGATACTTGTACACTTCTGAATTTGTCGTAATTATCGATCAATTATTTTGCCCCCAACCTTAAGTTTTTGAAAAACTTAAAACACGTCTGCCGTTGACGGGCCCTTCAACATGACAATACTTTGAGGTTGCTTTGTTATACCTCCATGTTGCAACAAAAGCGGCTATACAAAGCAGAGCTCCCACATTATGACGTAATATGAATGATGCCGTAACATGGCTTTTTGCGAATCTTTCTGAAAAGCACCATAGAAGTTTTTTTTACAGAATTCAAATCTGTTAAATCTCATGTGAACTCAATTTCCTTATTGATTGAAAAGGGTTTTGAATGAATTTCAGCAAAAATCAGTGTTGCCAGTTTCGTTCAAATAGTTTTTCACATTCATTTTGTTCAAGTAAACTTAATTAAATATACTAAATTTATCTTGCTTCGAAAGTAGTATAACAGCATTCCAGTAGCAGCACTTTTGCAATTCTCTCCATTAAGCTGTACTTTATGTTGATTCAAATATAGTGAACACGGCATAATCAGCAGAATGCTTTGCATTATTTCGATGGAAAGAGCGCAGGCACACTGCCAGTGGCAGCTCGTTAGCTCTTTCAAATTAACCTTGTAGTACATTATCAGGATTCAAGGAAGTACAATCCTACCAACAGACCAATTGCCTGTTTATACGTCGCAGTCCGAAACAGCGCCCTCACTGAGGTCAATGAAGATCTATCGTTGGCTGGGAGCTGTGCGCAGTGCGTACACGCGTCCGTGCACGTTTCCATTGTTTTTGGACCAAGCGGGGGCGGACAATTCAAGTGGTATACTACAGTAAATCTGCCTACAAAACGCGACGATGCTGCACAATATCCTGAATCCTTCACCATGGTAGCATGATTCATTTAACTGGGGACTCACAAATTGGTCAGGCCCCTACGCGACCCGGAAGCATATTTTGTTTTCCACCGCAACGAGGGGTTTTGTACTGTAATACTGCCAACTCCTGTCTTGAGATGAGACTACAAACATTTATGCCTATAAAGGGTTAGGGTTAGGGTTAGAGTTAGGGTTAGGGTTAGAGTTAGGGTCAGGGTCAGGGTTAGGGTCAGCGTTAGGGTCAGGGTCAGGGTTAGAGTTAGGGTTAGGGTTAGGGTTAGGGTTAGGGTTGGGGTTAGGGTTAGGGTCAGGGTTAGGGTGAGGGTTTGGGTCAGGGTAAGGGTTAGGGTTGGGGTTAGGGTTTAGGGTTAGACGTAGTCTCCTATCTCAATACGGAATTAACAGTGGTACAGTGCAAAACCCCTCGCTGCGGTGTAACAAAAAAATACGCGACCCGAAATCCTGGTCAAATCTAACCAGGGATTTTAGAGTGGACATTTGCAACAGCATCCTTGGCAAACAGGCACGCGATGCAATTGGCGCTGTATATGACAACGTACCTGTACAGAGCATGTTGTCATTCAACTATAACGAATATAAGTTTTTAATCATTTAACCAAAAATACTGCTGTCTCTACCTTAATCTAGACGATGCATTATTCAAGTATTTTTCAAGGTAAAATGACATTTTACTCGACAGTAGGTTATTTCCAAACGAACCATGACTGATTCTACGAAGATAATGAAGGAACGTTATTAAAAAATATGGCATTATTGTGGGCAGATTGTGCTAAACTGGGGCTCCATGGTCAAACTGTGTTTTGCTATCCAGAAAGAGTCCTTATGAAAATGGGGAAACAATTGAAAGTCTGTACCTCAGGTTATAATCATTGATGTATAAAAACGTCATTTTACTTGATATTCTTTCAGAGCGAAATTTGAAACAAGACGTCAACATAAACAAATGGGTCTGTACATTCCAAAGAGAAGGTTTCGCTCCAGTCGAAAGGTCAAATTAATACCGTTTTTATAGAATATCATCAACAAATCAGGGATGAACTGACACATATCTGTACAACAACATGAACACTATTATCACACATTTTTCCACACTCTTCACAATGTACTCTGGAACTCTCTGTCAAGACTAAAAATCAGTTCAAATCCCTGCTAAAAAACAATCTATTCAAATAGTCCCCAGTTGTTTCTGCTGTTTTCGTGTTTATGCCTCATTTTGTACATTTCTGTCATGTCTGTATTTTGTATATATTTTCATTGTTAAAGGTATCGTACACGTTTGGTAATGACTCAAAACAATTATTAGCATAACAAATTACTTGGTAACAAGCAACGGAGAGCTGTTAATAGTATAACACATTGTAGGAAACGACTCCCTATGAAGTAACGTAGTTTTTGAGAAAGAGGTAATTTCTCACTAAAATAATAAAAAAATTCTTGCAAGAAGTTTTTATTCCTATCTGAAAGCATACCAATTTATACAACAAGGGTGTTTTTTTCTTTCATCATTTTCTTGCATCTTCCATGACCAATTGAGCCCAAATTTTCACAGGCTTGTTATCTTTTACATATGTTGGGATACACCAAGTGAGAACACTTGTCTTTGACAGTTTCCAAATGTGTCCAGTGCCTTTAAGCGCTTCGACACTCTTCTGTGAGGCACTATATAAAAGCTGTGTATTAATATTAATATTGCATTATTGTTATTATTTTTACTAGATCTGAAAAGAGACGTCTTCGAAGGTTTTCAGATTTTGACAAAATTAAACTTGAAGGGTATCAAACACAAGGTAATTTTATACCGTTTTAACGGGATTTTAGAGACTTGTGTTATAGACTTGTGTTTTCCCCCGTTTTCATAAGGACACTAACTATTGGGAAAATGAGTGATAACAAATTGAATTTGACAATGGAATCCTTATTTATGGGGACGAGTCAGTGGAGGTTTTTGCACCAGATAATCATCAAATACATGTGTTTGTCACGAAATAGTTTTCCGGTAAATTTTTGCAAATATTTTGGCGCTGAAAAAAAAAAAAAAAAAAACACTTGTCAATGCAATACCTGAAAACGAAACTGAATAAACATACATGAAACAACTAATACAATATAATTATAGTACGGGCTACATGCTATATTCGGTTTAAATGTGTTGCAATCTAAAACTTTAATCGGATTTGAACAACATTTTCTCGGAAATGTTTTGTGGACTTTGGTAACAAAGTTTGGGCCAGAATCTTGTTGGGAAGGACTGTCCAAGGTTGTTTCAATTTAACAATAACTGGCAATGGATATGCTTCTCAGAGTAGGCCTAATTTGATTAAATTATGTAAAACACATAACGGCGGCCCCTAAATTTAACACGAATCTAAATGTCGCCCGAATGTTGTACTGTAGCTCAGACCCTTAACTCTGCGTCCCGAGGCTCTCTCTCGAAAACAAAAATGGCTGATTCCACCAGCCTCTTTGGAAGGCACTTTTAATAATTAAGTCTGTTTGTGGTGATCCCAATGTATTTACCATGCTAGAAAGTCTTTGTAGTAGCCTGGTGATATTTAAATTACATTGTGTTGGCTGCAGACCTTATCTAGAAATAAAATGCAAGTTTCGTGTACAAATTTGCCTAGGCGCAAACCATACGCGTTTTAATGGTATGTTTTTGTTTTTGTGTGGACATGTCATTGGGGACCGCTGCTGACAAACGTCAAAGGGTGATGGCGACCTGTTAGTGAACTTAACCCCATGGATGGCTATACTATTTCAAAGGGGTGGGAGGGGGTAATAATAAAGGACTACATGTTAAATTACCGGATTTGACCGATCGGCTTCTTAATATATTAAACAAACTAACAAAATATGCCTTCCGCTACAAGCCACCGGCTAGACGCAGGGTTAAATGAAACCTTGACGCGTAGCCCGGACAGTGTACCTAGATCGTAATACTGACCAAGTTCAGACTATATTTAGGACACGATTTGGGCTATACATCTAGGTCCGCGCTACATTACCCACAATTTATTTTATTGTACTGTTTTAAGCTGTTTTTCCTTATTATTTAGTTATTACAAATATGTTTAGTTTTCAATTAGTTTGCCTTCTTCTCTTCATTTGTCTAATTCATTCATTCATTTATTTATTTTGTTTAATAGTGAAACAACTACAACATTCATCTCCGGAAGCTAGCTGTTGTTTTATGTGTTATTTTATTTTTTTGACTACAGCAAACATTATTTTGTTCATCCCCATATCAATTTCACAGTTTCCCTTGAGGTTTCTTGCTTGATATTTAACTTGTCATAATTTGTTTGTTTTTGCATTTATAATTTAATAGACACGGGAACCTTGGGGAGACTCTGAGGACAAATTGGTTACGATATTATTAATATACAATCACGATCCCTCTCAAACAATGCCAATATGATGAGCTGAATGACCATTAGACAAAATAACAACACGAGTATAGGGCACGTTTTTCTTAGCAATTAACATGGTCTGTATTCAGTAAGATGCATTAGCAATGAAAACAAAGTTGTTGCAATGCTTCTTTGTTTGCCATGGAAAACCTGTAGTAGCAGGATTTGTTTGCTTGTTTTAGTTTTTGTTTCCTTTGTTGACCGGGACATTTTAAATTATAGTAAGACCAAGCAAAATTGTACCGTTTTGCAAAAGCACGATTCAGTACACAATACCGCATTGAGGCCGTTAGTCAAAATAACATGAGCCGGGGGGGGGGGGGGGTATTCTTAATATATTGATTAACTTGCTATTTGGTCATTAAAACAAACCAATCATAATTATACAAATTAAATATGATATAAATGAAAACATATCGTCACCTTTTTCACGAAGAGCCACTTATGTCAGATGTGTGATTGAGATTTACTTTTTATTCAATGTGCTTAGCTTAAAACTGCAAATCTGCAATACTAACGTTACGGTTTGCAGTTTAAGACCTCTCGTATGATTCTGTAATCTCTCCATTGACTAACTAATTTCTTTAAATATATTGGCTAATTGTCATAGTAATTAGCCAAAGATACGTGTCTCTTCGTGAAACCTAAAAAGTGAGGTGAACTACTTAAACACCCAACTGAATAACGTATTTTCACATAGGAAAGGGGCGCGCATGTCACGTGATCACGCGCACACTGACATAAATTACCTACATTATTTTACGTCCTTCTGTTACAATGTATAACATGCATCTTTGTGGGCCGGTGGCTCTTCGTGAAAACGCAAAATGCATTTATTGCGACGAAGGCCCCTTCCAGTATCAATCAATAATTTGTCACATTAAGATATGTACCTCTTCGTGAAAACGGTGACGATATATTTGTCAGTGTCCTAAGGTTGTCATGGTAAACCCGGTTTAGCCGGATTGTGTTTTTCCTTGAGGCGACCGTGAAAGAGTTAAAACTAAAGTAAACAGAGGAAACGTTTGACGGTTTTAGACAACATGGACGATTCGGGGTAAGGCCGACTGCTCGGTGAAATAATGCCTTCTACCTCAGCATTGATATAATAACAATTTAACAACACCAACATCATGTTAGCTTCAGTGCCCATCTTTATTGAGCTGCTTATAGCAACAACTAGTGCATGACAGTTTTGTTTAGGTAAATAATGAGCAGGATACCAAGCACAGATGGTGCATGTGTTATGAGACCCTAATACATGTACATGTAATTACGTGTATACAACGCACGCTGTCAATCATTTTCTGTGTGTAAGTCCGTTGACCCTAGTGGGCGGCGTTAATCCGTTATGAAGGATCTAGAATTATCTAGGCTCTGGAAGTTTGAAGTTAGTTTTAGAACTTTCCAGAAAACACCACAAATCCTTTATATACAGGCTGGGGATCAATCTTCGAGGGGACACAAATACTCAAGACTGGTGGAAGCTACGACTTCTGTGATTGTGATTCAACTCGTTGGAGGAGCTTTTGGTAGAGTTCGCTTTTGACCGAGTGCAGTTAAAGAGCTTAATTTAAATCCGGAAAGGACAGTTTCGAACTTAATCTACAGTTCGGTATTTTGGGGTCTTCTTCCCATATTTTGTGGCGGGTGTCAGATTGTGTACCCGTTGTTGCTTCGTCTTCTTCTGGACATTTTTCGGAGTGAGTTCGCCCCGTGATAGTTCATAGTCACATCGGCAAAGAACTGTTTTACCGCCCCTGGAGTTGATCGTTTTAGAGCCAGTGTATGTGATCCTCGCTGTATCTTCTGTTGCCGTGATCCTCGCCTGTATTTCATCCCGGTTGACGTATTAGCCTGTGAGATTACTTATTTTGTATACGATCTATTTTAATGTACACTTGTTTTACTTAATCATTGTACGTTTGTTAAACCCAATAGGTATTTGAAGTGGCCGATAGTTTCATTATTAAATCACTTTGATTCTGTGCTCTTTACATCCGTGTCACCTTGTTTGATTTCTTTGTTGCATCTGAGAAAATTCAGGCTTTTTGAGTGATTTATATTCACGGATAGTTTGGAGATTTTTGGATCGTAACACATGTGAAATGGTGTTACCACTAGACCACAAAGCTAGCCCGGTGGCTAGAGGCAGTTCGAATCCTAGGTTTTAGACATCTTTTCTGGCAATGAAAAGGTCACGGTTCGAATCCAAACAGATTGATTTGCCTGTGGATTTTGTTTTCACAGAACTTGAAAAAGTACTGTGAATGAGTATACAGTACTTCATACACATCGGTGTAAGGGTAACAACCAAATTATATGTTGTATCCCCGATGCAAAGAAAAATAACATATCGCATATTTGTGTTGTGCACACCTCTATGAAATGTTGCCCTGGCTGTAGAGGAATTCCATCGACACCCCCATCCCAAACGCACCCGTGTCTCATGCTGAATCTGCCACAACGTCCTCGATACTACATCCTACAACCTCATGACCCAAAGGTAACCAGGATCCGGGTCCTGTTGGGGCCTGACCCATCTTGGGGGTCATGACCCTGAATCAGTGTCATAAGGACCCCGATTTGGTCAACATTTCGAAAACAAAATCCAATTTTTGACCACTTTCCGGTTCAGCCTGACCCTGAAAGGTATCAAGCCTCCTTTTACCCCGAATTGAGGTCAATTCAGACCCGGTAGCTATTAGTGTACAATCACGCTTAGTAATGTTTTTGTCGCTGGTGTTGTTTTTACCACCTTATTATGTTTACACTGGGTGACATTGACTTTACGTTCGATGCCTGTGTGAACATTCTCTTTGAATCAGTGTATGGTACAGCGTTGAAAACCTTAGCAAAACTGCTTTTTCTACATTGCAAATCGTGAATTGATATTAGGATTCTAGATGAGACAACTGGTAGTTTTAATTTTGTGTCAATTAAATATGGTGGAATACGGGTAAAGTTTACATGACTTCAGCTCCTGGTATGAATGCTCTATGAACAATTACATGAAATGTTGGCTACACGGATGATGCTGTTGGTTTGCCAATATATCACCTACACCTAACGGGTTTGCCAATAATCTCGGCACCAAATTTGTACCCTTTATTGATTAAGATTTTGAAAGCATTTACTGTTGCGAAATATGTCATTTACAGCAACTTTATCATGATATCTACCTGAACTACATCAACCATATCATTGTTGAAGGTAGGGTCATACAATGGTAAATACTCAAAACATATATCACCAAACAAACTATTTTTTTAGGTGAGAAACGCTGCAGCTGGTGATAATATAAAATATACTGAGAAATGACTCCCTTCAAAGAAAATGGTTTGGATAATTGTTCACCCAAACACATTTAAATTTGAGGAACGATTCAGGCATAAATCGTGTCCGTTCGCGAATGCTGCGGCCATGGATGCGGTTTGTACCCGCTGTCAACTCGCTACACTTGGATGGATTCGACGTTCTCGAAAATACCATGACAGTTATGTCGCTGTTTTCTCAGTAAGTAGACACAGTACTCATATTAAACTTTCACATGTGACTGTTATTGTATTTGTCTTTAAAAAATGTACTATGTTGTTTAAAGGAACGTTACAGAACTGGTAATTAACATTTTCTTTAAGATCACAGATTTATATAAAACTTACACGGTCTAATGATGGTGATAGTAGAAAACATCCCTAGAAATATTTCTCTCTGAAATGCCATATTTGATGAGAAAAAAAAAAAACTAATTTCCGATTGGAGTTTATCGCTCATGAGCGTTTTATGTATGCATTGTATAACACATGCGAATGTGTAATCAGTTTTTCACTATTTTCTCGTGACCCAGATGGCCGATCGATCTCAAACTTCTACAGGTTTGTCAGTTAATGTATATTGTGGATTATATAAAGTGCTTAACTGTTTTGTTAGCAAAAACCACTTCTGTGATGTTCCTTTAATAATTACCTATAAATCAGCATTACGGTCACAACAAACAATATATAACCCAAGCTTTACGGACTGATACACAACACTTTTCTCTGTTCTACGGTGTTTATATTTCTTCCTCTATTTGTGTTGTACTTGATGCGTTGCTGTGCCAAGGGCATCTCTTGGCGGATCATCGTTATGATCAATAAAAAAACGAGTTTACCACTTCATGGGTATTCTTCGGTGAAATTATTCAATCAATTAATCGTAACATTTATGAGGCGCCAATCCAAGGGTCATTGCTTGTAGCGCCGTACAATAAACCCTCGGAAAAAGGTACCATTAGTTTGTAAAGGTATTTTACTGGATTGGTAGAGCTGGCAAATTCGGTGAGCTAAACAAAATAGTCGCAGTTCATGTTTTGTGAGTTCAACAATATATATATAAAAAAAACAAAGAGAAAAAAGAGGAAAAACAAGTACAATTGTGGGCTTAATCCGTAGTTTGAGAAGGTGTAGTGAAAACAAAATCAAAATCAAAATGTTCAGCATGTAAGCACACTGTTCTTAATGTTGATTGTAACAACTGAAATCAACTCTTTCTTATGTTATTTTATTGTTATGTTTATTTATTTTTTATACAGTTTTATCAAATAAGACGTCATTTCAGAGGAAAATCATTCACAAAAATAAATAAAAACAGTCCTGTATGAATTATATGAACTTCACAATCAGCAAGCTTCAGACTAAAAACAAGCAATTATGTTTTGTATCCTTACCATCAGAGGAAAATCATTCACAGAAAAAAATCCTATATGAACTATATGAACTTCACAATCAGTAAGCTTCTGTCTAAAAACAAGCAATTATGTTTTGTATCCTTACCATCCTGTAAAAATAATACCATTACGTGAAGTCTTGAAGATGATACAGAGGGAGGTGGTTTGAAGATTTTGAGAAGATGATGCCAAACCCTACGTGCAGCGGTGGAAATGGCACGACCTCTTTGTTTTTGCTTCTTGGAATGCGAAGGACTGAATTGTAAGCATGAACACAAATTTAGACAGGGCATTTGACTAGTGTCTTGACAGCATGTCTGTGAGATAATGTTAGAGCTAAGACATTCGGGCAACGGAACTCTAGAAGCAAGATCTTCAAATAAATGATAACTGAGAGGTGGGGCATTATAGGCATTTTAGTCATTGAAATAATATTGTTTTGATAGTGTTAAGTGTTAAAGGAACGCGTTTAGATCTGCCAATTTCAAGTAATAGTACTGCGCAGGCATAATGTTATACATGTTGATAATATCAGAGGCTATACAACAACACTAATGCATTAAATATTCTACATAAAATATTACCATTGGCTTCGCAATGCTTCGCAATGCTTCGCAAGCATTAAGTGCAATCGGATGATGCGTAAAGCGATTTTTCAAGGGAAAAAAGAGCAGTTTAAAAAAACTACTTAGAACATCAAAGGATATTGGCATGCCCATTGAGCTGTAACCAAATTATTGGGCTGTAGAAGCTTTTAACATCATAGTGTAAAAGCTCTAAGCACGGATACGTATACGTTTGATAAAAAATATAATGTAATCCGACTTTATTGATCCTTGGAATGGGGAACAATGAATATTATTCGTACTGTGGTGGACACAGTGACAGCAATTCATGAAACATCCCGGGGAGACAATAACAACTATATTGTGAGCTAATACAAGCGAATTTTATTTGAGGAACCATTTTGTATGGTTACACATTTCTGCTGCATTATTTGGTCTATCCCTCTCTTTCTTCTTCTGCCATCTCGACCATATTTTGCCTTTAATAGTTTATTTTTACCCTAGACGGTTCCTTCAACGGAAGAGTAAGTGGTATAACTGCTCGCTTAAAGAACTTTTTTGCGCTTTGGGTTATACAAAGCGTTTGTATAGAATGAAAATGGTTGGAAACGTGTTTTAAAAGTAGAATTTATAGTAATTCACACAATTATTTATTTGAAATTGTGTGAGTTTCTTTTTACTTCGTAAACTAACACGTTCCGTAATTTTGTGAAGTCGCAAATTTGACTTTAAAGCCCAAAGCGCCCAAACAGAAAGCAACGTTCCCCTTTAATTGGACACGATGACTTCGGATTGGGCGCTTTGGGCTATACAAAATGGTTTGTATGAAATTAATATGGTCGGAAAACAAAATTAAAAGTAGAATAATAATGATTCACAAAAGTATCCATCGAAATTGTGTGATTTTCTTTTTACTTCGTGAACTAACACGGTCCACCATTTTGTGGAGTCAAAATTTCGGTTCTACAAAATGGTGGTTATACAAATGCGTTTTTGTTTTACTTTACTATTTCAACGTCACAACCCGAGTTGTTGCCAACGGAAAACTATTGGAAGCTATAAATGCAAAGCAAAAACTGATAGCTACAAATTGTAACCATGTCACATACATAATTATAAAAAAAAATAGTGTTGAATTTGTTTGAAACAAAGCAACCAATCATGGGATGTATTGTTTGTATTGAAAGTTTTCAGACATTTTTAATTAGGCGGTCTGTTTACCAACATTAGAAAGGTCTATAGCCCAAAGCGCCCAAAGCGCCCAACCCGAGGGCAACGTGTCCCTATAAGCGCATCTGGCTGTGGTCGGTATAAGGTAATTGGACGGGAGATTATCCCACGAATTGTCGTGATTGGAGGATTGTCTGAGGGGACATGATATAGGGCCCCATAAAGTAAAATGTATATAAGTTGGATTGACGTACCACTCTAGGCCCTGTTCTCGTGACAGTGTAATGCCATTCAAGTCAGTGTATAGTTGACAGACTGTTTAACAATAACCACAAAGCAGATGGTCCGGATAACATTTCCGGGAGGGTTCTTAAAGTCTGTTACAAACAACTTGCAGTTACCTACACTCTAAATTACAAGGATTTAAATTTAAATCCACAGGATTAAATTTTAAATCTTTCAAGGAGTGTGGTTAGGGACCAATCTGCGTGGATTTAAAATGAATCTTTCAAAAGATTTAAAAAATTAGTCTTTGGAGGATTAATTAAATTAATCCCAGTGGATTAAAATGTTTCAAACTTTACAGATTTAACCTTTACCCTTTGATAATTAAAACCTAGTCTGTTTGGATTTATTTATAAACTTTCCTTGGGATTAAAATATAAACACCCAATTATGGACCAGGAGATTTACCTATAAATAAAAATAATCGTAAACAGCCAATCGAAATTCTCGACCAATTTTTAACTTTATTGTCAAGTAAATAAATACAATGCACAAAGTTTCACAGATAAACCTTTACATAGTACGTCAATTACAAGAGGTACATTTTTTAGATTGTTAACTGTTTTTGTATAAGTGCGAAATATTGAATTAAGAATGAGAAAAAACACCAATAGTTTTGACTTATATCCGATGGATCGTACACTTGCGACGTGTATCAAGCTTAAGAGGATAAGTTTAGACAACGGATTCAACATTGTTAAAGAGAACCATGTCTGCTTCAGCTGCCTCGAAAGCCAGGAAAGGGCCATGTGTTTACATGTTCAAGAAGAGGATAGTGCACAGGCACAGTGTAAACAGTTTCACCACCAGTTTTTAGGCCCACAGCAAACGACCAGTCCAGGCAGTGTTGCAGTCAGTTACTACCAGTCCTACACAAGTGCAGACATGGGAACTCAGATTACACAACCAGCAAATGGTCATAGATAACCGCTCCAGATTGTTAGCGGTATTTTTTAAAAAACTAGAACACCTTTTTTAACTGAAATGTGCACATTTAATTTTTATTTTTACCTCGTAACTTATATAGGATTAACACAATGGAACACTTCCAAAACCAAAAGTATACTTTCCCTTTAAACAGATTTAACAGCGGTTGCGAAAGATCGAACCAGAGGCTTTACCCTGGAGGGAGGCATCACTCCATAGATGAAAGCGGCAAAGAATTCAAAAAAGCTGTTCAAAACTTTTGGGTAGTCCAACCCGAACACATATAAAGTTTTGAACAACTTATCAAATGCTTCCACCGCTGTCGAACCGCCACTGATAGGAATAGAGTCCACGCACAAGAAAAACTGATTCGGCTTCTTTTCTGGCCCCAGGGAGATTATTACCGGCTGCCTTATCCCTTTCGCTTTGATGCTGTCAACTGCATGTTCGATATGTGTCCCCGCCTGTTTTTTAAAGAAAACAAACAGATGTAATTCAAATATAGAGATTTATTTTGACAAGGTTTGAAAGTTGCTGTTATTAAATGGGAGGAAGTATTGTTCTGGTCGTAAGGAAATGTTCTGATGAATTTTGCATAAATTTTGCATCTTGCAATTTTTTGCTAAGCAGATTTTTGTTGCTAAACAGATTTTTGTTGCTTTACAGCTTTATGAAATTGGACCTTGCTGTTTACAAACTTGCTGAAATCATGTTATTGTTTTGTTCTCTAGCGGTCGTTTCACGACCAAGTAAACGACCAAGTTCTGTGTCTATTTTTTTTACTGTACATCATTGTTTCTGCAAATCATTTTCAGTTCAGCTTTCGTCTGCGATGCACGGAATAAACCATTCGTTATGAATGAAGGAAAACAAAATTGACATGATAATGTTGTGTATCTGTTCTTGCTTTTTGTGGAAATTAGAAAATTAGGTATTTAATCTAGCCCCCCCCCCCCTATAATTATCGTGTTAAGCAAGCTAGGCATAGCGCTAGCGTTGGACGTACTCGTCTAGTTAATACAGTAGCCACATCACATGCATCAGCTAGATGTTGAGTTATTTATGTCTAAAGTATATCTTGTAAGTTAAAGATACAATGTATTACATTTTCAATGAAGAACCAGAAATGTGTGTAATGTACATGTCAACGTGTGTGCGTGATCAAGCGATGCGCGTATACGTAAAACACACGGGCGTAGAGTGTGTGTGACTAAACTGGTGATTATCATCTCACTTTTGTTGTTTTACGACGACACTAGGCCTATCTTTGACTAATTACTATGGCAATACGCCAATAAGCGATAAGAAATTAGTAAGTAATTGGAGAAGTTAAACATTCACTGAATCGTATTAGATGTCTTAATCTGCAAGCCAGTGCAGTAATATTGCAGATTTGCAGCTGGGCAAAGAACAATACATTTTTTAATCACGCCTTTTTTTTAAACAGCCTGACTGTGTGTGTACTATGTGTACTATCACGGTACTGTAGTCGAGGCCTAACGACGCTAGTCAAGAAACTTTTTAACGGCCTAAAACATACCGTTTTTCTACATAAAAACTAGATTTACTTACCTTGAAAAATTTCAAGAACGGTGGCTGTCCTGTCACCAAGCGTTGTGTTTAAAAACAGGAGCAATTGATCCTCCATCTTTAAATATATGCAACTTAAAGCAACGTTAGAACAAAAGGACGATCACCCTTCGTAAAACAAGATGGCGGATGTCGTTGAAAATCCCGCTCCCCGAAATGCTCATCACGTGATGCAAGCCAATCACCGGATTGGTCCTTTGTCGATAATTGTAGCGTCCTTTTTAAATCAGTCGGGGGATTAAAACTCGTTTTCGAATTGATGGTTAATTGTAGCTTTTTTAAATCTTTTAAGATTAATTTTTAATAGTTTAGATTATTTTTTTTATAAATCCCATAATAGATTAACGTTTTAAATCTCGCACTTTAAGAGTGTACTCAGTTCTTTTCCATCAGTCAACAGACTTGCATTTAATTTAATTTTGCAGGAATTTTGTAAGAATTTTGTCCAATACCCAATCGAGCTAGACCGCTCGAGATAAACGATTATCTTCCAAGATTCATCATGAGATTCCTTCTACAGCCGCTATCCAATCGTACTGATAAACTCCAATTTGCTTACCAACCAAACAACTCTGTAGATGGCGCAGTTATTTGTGTGCTGAATGCCATCTCGACAAGAATGCACGGGCCACTTTCATCTGAATTCAACACAATCCAACCTCGCCGACTACTAGACAAGCCACAAAACCTGAATATCAATTCATCTCTCATTATCTGGATAACTACTTCCTTAGAGGATCAGACTCGGCGTGTACTCGTGAACAATACTTTGGGGAGCTTTCGTTTTGGACGACGGATGGTTCTACAACGGTTGAACCCAAAGGTTTTCAGCACAACGCAGATTCACCCCAAGTACTGTTGTAGAAATTGAAGGCCGACGAAGCCTCAGAGTCGACGCATGCGCAGATAGCTCGAGGTGTCATTTTCACCGTTGCAGAACCATCCGTCGTCCAAAACGAAAGCTCCCTTTTGATCTGGACAATCACCGACGCCACGAAGTAGCACGAGGTAGACACCAGTAAAAAGTAACAATCAGAGAAAACGGCGTTTAAAGTTAAACGCTTTTTTATAATCAAGCTTTCCTACAAAATTGCAGGGTATTTTCAATAAGTTGTCTTACAGTGGAGAATTGATGCATTGAACTTCATACGGTGATTTGTAATGCTTTTCGTCCTAAATTAATAAGAATTGAAGTAAGAAAGCTGCGAGCTACTTCGTGACGTCGAAATTTAACGAAAATGGACATTTTCCGTTTTCACGAAGTAGCACAGCAATGTTTTACTATGCACGTTTGTGACCTGGATAATCTACCTCACGCGCGCTACACACAAATTGCAGTGCTTCTTCGTGAAAACTTGTTCACTTTTGAGGTTGGAGTGCGCCGTGTGTTTCAATGGTAAATTGAATTTCAGTGCTACTTACTTCGTGGCGTAAAAAATGTCAGGTGCGGTGCAAAGTTGCAAAGTCCAATTGCCGTAATTAAAAAGGTAAAGCTCATGAAGCGTTGAAAAGTCACGAAGTTGTAGGCTTCGGTTAACATTGTTTGAATATGTAAAAAAACTGAAATCTGAAAAAAATGGTTTTGTACACTGTGTGCTATCTCGTGGCTTCGGTGATGAAATAACAATAAATGCTGCAGTGCCCCTCAGGGGTGTGTTCGTTCACCAGTGCTGTTGTACAGTCATCATTACACCAATCACTCTAACAATATTAGTTTGTTTTTGTTTTTATGCAGATGACTCTGTGATAGTTGTCTTTTTCAAAGATAGTGAACTAGATTATAGAAATACATTTCCTAACTTTATCACATGGTGTAGCAAAAACTTACTGAACCTGGAAACCTAAAAACTTAACTTAAAGGTATCGTACACGTTTGGTAATGACTCAAAACAAATATTAGCAAAAAAACTGACTTGGTAAAAAGCAACGGAGAGCTTTTGATAGTATAATACATTGTGAGAAACGACTCCCTCTGAAGTAACGTAGTTTTTGAGAAAGAGGTAATTTCTCACTAAAATGATAAAACTTCGTGCAACAAGTTTGTATTCCTATGTAAAAGCACACAAATTTGTAAAACAAGGATGTTTTTTTCTTTCATAATTTTCTTGCAACTTCGATGACCAATCGAGCCCAAATTTTCCGAGCTTGTTATGTTATGCATATGTTGGGATACACCAAGTGAGAACACTGGTCTTTGACAATTACCAAACGAAAGCGATGTTAACACTGTTTCAAAGGGTTGTACAATAAAATACACATAATACATAGTAAAACGTGAGCAGGAACAGCTCATTGATTTAAAACCACAACAGTTAAAACAATAAGCAAATGGAGATGATATTTGATTCTAAGAAGTTCAAACCTTATTTACAACTTATTACAATCAGCAATGACTATTTCTATATTTTACATTTGTGCAAGTAGTTATGAACAATAGCTCGTTGCCAAAAGACAACATCGTTTATACTTTCGAAGGCAACTGAAATAATTAAAGGTTTATAAAACTATCATGAGGCTCCTGTTACGATCCAAAAATCTCCCAAATCTTCAAACTATCCGTGAATATAAATCACTCAAAAAGCCTGAATTTTCTCAGATGCAACAAAGAAATCAAACAAGGTGACACTGATGTAAAGAACACAGAATCAAAGTGATTTAATGATGAAACTGTCAGCCACTTCAAATACCGATTGGGTTTAACAAACGTACAATGATTGAGTAAAACAAGTGTACATTAAAAATAGATTTTATACAAAACAAGTAATCTTACGGGCTAATACGTCAACCTGGATGAAATACAGGCGAGGATCACAGCAACAGAAGATACAGCGAGGATCACATACACTGGCTCTAAAACGATCAACTCCAGGGGCGGTAAAACAGTTCTTTGCCGATGTGACTATGAGCTATCACGGGGCGAACTCACTCCGAAAAATGTCCAGAAGAAGACGAAGCAACAACGGGTACACAATCTGACACCCGCCACAAAATATGGGGAAGAAGACCCCAAAATACCGAACTGTAGATTAAGTTCGAAACTGTCCTTTCCGGATTTAAATTAAGCTCTTTAACTGCACTCGGTCAAAAGCGAACTCCACCAAAAGCTCCTCCAACGAGTTGAATCACAATCACAGAAGTCGTAGCTTCCACCAGTCTTGAGTATTTGCGTCCCGTCCTAGATTTACCCCCAGCCCGTATATAAAGGATTTGTGTCGTTTTCTAGAAAGTACTACTCTAGATCATTCTATATTAGCATCGCCCACTAGGGTTAACGACCTTACACACAAAGAATGATTGACAGCGTGCGTTGTATACACGTAATTACGGTGATCGTGAATATATCCTCAAAAATGCCTCTAAATCCCTGCAAAACAACCCATATCACAAATCCAACATTTTCATCACTGACGATGTTACTGACCGGATCAGACACTTCAGAAAACAACTTCGGGAAAATGAGCTACGGACCATTCGAAGCGATCACAGGGTTGACTTCGCATACATTCCCAGGTCCATTCCACCAATGATCAAGTACAAGCAACACAGTGGCGCTTTCAAGACATACCGAATTGGGGAGCCGATGCCATTCCAGTGACTCTTTCTTCTCAACCGTCACCTGAATTACTCGTGTTATTGATCATCTTAACATGAGTACCGTAATTTGTCTAATTGTTAACCCATTTCTAATTATGTCATTGTTCTGTGTTGTCTTTGTGTTTGGTTCTTTGTGTAGGTGTAAGACAAATTATCAACCCATACTAGACTTATCGAACGTGTTCGATATGAAGTCGCCTGTAATGATTAAATCACTATCTTGAAATAATGACAAATAATGTAACAATTAATGACGTTAATTCTAGTATAGATCCAGATTTAAACTTTGAGGCACCTGATGTAAGTTGTGACTACTATGATCAAACTGAATTCTTGAATTACTTTAATAAAAACACTAATATTAAACTTCTACATATAAATGCACGTAGCTTATATAAGAATGTGTCGCATCTCATCAACTATGTCAACCTTCTAAATAATTGTTTTTCTGTCATTGGTGTATCTGATTCATGGTTAAAGGATATTGAGGATCCACTCATTCAAATTCCAAATTATTCTATTGAAGGTTTTTGTAGACAAAATAAGAAAGGAGGTGGAGTTGCACTTTACATTAAAAATGATGTTGTGTATAAAATTCGTAAAGATCTGTGTATTAATAACTCTGAAATAGAATCTTGCATTATTGAGATAATTAACTCCTCTCACAGTAATATAATAACTGGAGTTGTATACAGACCACCTAGTGCTTCGTGTAATAACTTCACAGACCATATAAATGAATTATTAGGGAAAATTAGTAATGAAAGTAAAAAAATGCTACATTATGGGTGATTTCAATATTAATTTATTAAATTATGATGTGGATGTTGCAGTACAAAACTTCATAGATACTTTGTCCTCTCAGTCCTTTTATCCAACCATATCTAAGCCTACAAGATTAGCTGCAGGTAGTGCAACTCTGATTGACAATATTTTAACAAATGACTTGCTGAATCATATTGCTGGTGTTTTGCTAACTGACATAAGTGATCATTTACCTGTGTTTCTGATTATTGATGCTCAAAAAGATAGAGTACAAAATAAGAAAAACTATAACAAACGTTTTTTTACTGATAATAATATCCAATGTTTTATTAATGATTTAAATGCAACCGACTGGGATGTAATAACATTGCAAGATAACATGCATGACATGTATACTACCTTCTTAGATCATGTCATTACACTTTATGATAAACACTTTCCTTTACAAGAGGTTAAATGCAGATACAATAAATGTGGGTCACCATGGTTATCTGATGGTGTTTACAACTCAATGCGGAGAAAAAACTATCTGTATAAAAAAGTTCTTAAAAATCCTACTCTGCAAAATAAATCTAACTATACTACGTATAAAAACAAGCTAAATTATTTAATAAAGGCTTCAAAGAAACAGTATTTTAGTTCGAAATTTGAAAAAAATAAGGGTAATATTAAAGGTACTTGGAAAGTGATTAATTCTGCGAGTAAAATATCAAAGAATATTGGTATAATTAATCGTCTAAAGAAATGTTTACCAAGCCACGTCTTATTAACTTTATATAATTGTTTTGTTCTTCCCTATTTAAGTTACTCAATTCTTACTTGGGGTGGTTTATCTACACAATGTAATAGGCTTCTTACTTTACAAAAGCGAGCTGTTAGGATAATTTCTAACGCTGGTTTTCTTGATCATACTGCTGCATTATTTTGTAATCTTAAATTGTTAAAATTTAATGATCTTTATCATTTGAAACTAGGTAAATTTATGTACAAGTACATGAGTAATGCATTACCACCTTGTTTTAGCTCATTTTTGACTCTAACTACTAGCATTCATTCATACAAAACTCGAAGCACTTCAAAGAAAAATCTCTTTGTTTCTCGCAACCGAACCTCAATGTATAAAAACAGCCTTGTTCAACGTGGTGTTTCATACTGGAATAATTTAGATGGTTCTGTTAAATCTGCAATCACTCTACCTATATTTTCAAAAAAACTAAAACAACTACTACTCAATGCATATTCATTATAATTCTTTCATGACTTTAATAGTATGAGTCAGTTCAATGATGGCTTGCTTTTTGGTATATTGTTGGTACACCTACATTTGTTCGTCTGTCCTTGTAGCCCCTTGTCTTTGTGAGTCTTATGCTGTGTTAGTATGTCAATAGGTTAGGGTACAAAAGCCAAGGCTTCACCCAATCCTAAGTTTTGCCCTTCTGACTTATTAATAATTTTGGCTACTGTTTATAACTGTCACTGTTAATATTTATGAAACACCAATGATGATGTATTATATCATGTGAGGGCAATACCGAAATAAATGTTTATTGAATTGAATTTAATTGAAATTGAATTACATGTATTAGGATCTCATAACACTCCTTTATACTTCAGCATATAACAGTGTCATACTGTAGAGCTGCTGTGTCTGGCTTAGTAGTGCAAACAAGGGGAATCGGTCAAACTTCAGAGAGTTGCTAAGAGGGCGGGCAAAATTGTTGGTAGAAAACATGACATAAGTGCAACATCGGTCAAAATTCAGAGAGTTGCTAAGCGGCAGTGGCGTAACTAAGGGGGGCGGGGGGGGGGCATCTGGAATTTTGTGACTGGAGATTTCCAGAATAACATGTAACATTTTATACGCTTTGATGAGGTAATTTCGATGTTTTTAAAACTATTTTTCCGCTCTTGTTTATTATATGGCCATTTTGTATGCCTCTTTTGTTAGTTTACTTAATATAATTGTCTATTTCCTGCATGCAATTCTGTATTTTCGTCTTTCTGTTATATGAAAATAAATGCTATATAAATGAATGAATGAATTTACATGCAGCATTTTGTTTTGTTTTACACTCACGCCAGATTATCTCATAAAAAAAATACTAAGTAACATAACAAAAGGCGATGAAAAAGGGGCTTGTGCAGGCCCGTAACCGGGATTTTGTTTTACTTTTTTTTTTTTTTTTTTTTTTTTGGGGGTGGGGGTCGGGGGTGGGGGATATGAAAGAAAATGTACATCGGCGCGTTACCACCGCCCGTCACGTAGCGACGCAGGGGGGAGTGGGATGAGGATGTGCCCCCTCAGGAGTTCTAATTTTTGTTTAATGCCCAATTCAAGCCATTTGGTGTACAATTTTGCACTGTGATATTGGTTATTAGATCTAAAAACAACTCAATTACAGCTTTGTATCAATATTATTTCTGCATATTTAATGCCCAGACGGCTTACGCCACCCATTGCGTCCTCTATTTACATATTTGTATAATGTAATGTTATAAATGCCATAATTTAACGATAATAAGTCACAGTTACGATGCAGACTTTTTAATGAATTATTGTTTGCAGACTTTTTATATACTTGTGTATATATATAATTTGTTTATTTATTTTTTTATTTTGTTTACTTTTTTTTTGAGGGGCCGTGTCCCCCCCCCCCCCGATTACGGGCATGGGCTTGTTTTACAGATAAAAGGCAACGGAAACTTGGCCAGAAGTGCTCCCCTAGAAAAAATGGTGCACCCCCTTGTGCCCCCCTGGAATTTTACCCTAGTTACGCCGCTGCTATTGCGGGCGGGAGAAATTGTTGGTAACAAACATGACATAAGTGCAGTCTGTCATGACCGAATTTTAATGAAGGCCAAGTCATTTGCATCAATAAAACGCATCCATTTCATGCATTTTATGGGGAAATGAGTTGTGGTAGGAAGGTGAGAAGTATATAGTGCAGAACCAGAAGATATGTATGTAATTATCATTATTTTGTATTTCTTTGTGAAGAGCTACCTTAACGAAAACGGCAACAGGTGATCTTTGCTAAAATATATGTAACATGTTTTTGTTAAGCAGTAAGGAAATTGAGTTCACATGAGATTTAACCGATGGTAATTGTGTAAAAAAAATAAGAATTGAAAACCCTTCTCCGGTGCTTTTTAGAAAGATTCACGAAAAGCCAAGTCACGTCATCACTCATGTTACGCCATTGTGTGGGAGCTCCGTTTTGTTGCAGCATGGAGGTATATCGAAGCAAGATCTCACAAGTAACGTCAAAAAATTGTCATTTTCAGGCACGCCGTCAACGGCAGATGTGTTTCTATTTATTAAAAACCTTGAGGTTTGGGTCTAATTTTGTGATCGATACTTAAGAAAAATACAGAAGTGTATACACATATCAAAATTTGACTTAGAATAATTAACGAACACAACATAAACAAGTTTAATTGGCATTCCAGTTAAAATGGTTTCGCTCAAGTTGCTGGTTAACCACACTATAGTTGTACGTTTAACTTGTAAAGGGGACGGGTTACAGCAGAGGCTTAGGTGAGAGGGGGCTGCAAAGTACACTGGTTGCTTGGTATAATATACAAGGTATGGTGGCCCTGAAGGGACATCGCATATCGCAAACGTGTGCCCATACGTATGCAATGTCGTGAAACAATTCGCGAATATATGCGCACACGTATGCAATGTCGTGAAACAAATCGCAAATGTGTGCCCACACGTATGCAATGTCGTGAACAATTCGCAAATATGTGCGCACACGTATGCAAACCCCCCCCCCCCAGACCATTAGACATTTTATTCAAAGGTATGCGACATGGTATGCAATAAAATTCACAACAACGCAAATATATTCGCAGACGTGTGCGCATACATTCGCGAATTGTTTCACGACATTGCATACCGTGTGGGCACATATTCACGAATTGTTTCACGACATTGCATACCGTGTGGGCACATATTCACGAATTGTTTCACGACATTGCATACCGTGTGGGCACATATTCACGAATTGTTTCACGACATTGCATACCGTGTGGGCACATATTCACGAATTATTTCACGACATTGCATACCGTGTGGGCACATATTCACGAATTGTTTCACAACATTGCATACCGTGTGGGCACATATTCACGAATTGTTTCACGACATTGCATACGTGTGCGCACACGTTTGCGATATGTGATGTCCCTTCAGGGCCACCATAACAAGGTTCTGATGCGTTTGGTATAATGTTGTGTGCCGCTTTGGGTGCGTAAGGCCGGGGGGGGGGGGGGTTGAGGTTTGCGGGTCAGGGGTTTGCTTAAAGAACCTTCCCGGAAGTTTTGATCATGTTTATAATGAAGTAAACATTTTTGGATGTGCTCTTGTGTAAATAAAGTTTTCAGTTTGTATTGAGTGTAAAAATGTTGTTAATCTTCAGCGTAATTTGTAATGATGTAATTTATGAGCATCCTCGACAAAGCACATTTCCAGTTTATGGACATGAAATTGAATTGATTCAAATATTGGTGAAGAGACATCGTTGATTGTATCGGAAACTCTATGGCGAGAGTATTGTTATACAGCCACCGACAGCGATGTGATCAACATGAATTTGGTGAAAGCCGAGTTTGTTTTACCCACACGACGTAAATTCAATTTAATCGGCACTTTGTTTAAGCCAATTTTATTTCCATCCAGTGACGAATCTTAATTACAAGCCTCAATATTTGTCACCCACATTATGTTAAACATAACTCAGCAACCATGACAGTGTAAAATGAAGCAACTGGCACGGCAGACCCAAGCATGGGATCGTTAATAAACTACACGTATAACATTTTTGGTTGTCAACCAAATTAAGTGTATATAGACTCAGTGCTTACCTGAGTCGTGCAGATACAAATTCAGAGCCATACTACACTATACAGATTTACAGACTTCATCCGGATCCGGGTCCGTTGGACCCTTGAGTTTTTAGAGTACACATTTTGTGTTTCGCACAATCGGTGTATCACACATCGGTGTGTGAACACAAAATGCCAATCTCTACCCCCGATGCAAAATTAGCGCATATAAATATTTGTGCTAATTTTTGCATCGGGGATAGAGAACGGAATTATTCGTTACTATTATTAACAAAGAATATAATACACTTTGATAAGGTAATTGACGAAACAAAATCTCGCCCACGTAAAACTCCAAAATGGTTGTGACCAAAATGGTCCCGGAGGTTCGAATGCACGCGAGACTTGCACAGTCTACCCCCGATGCAAAATTAGCACAAATCAATGTATGTGCTAATTTTGCATCGGGGGTAGAGAACTTTTTTTTTTTTTTTTTTTTTTTTTTTTTTTGGGGGGGGGTTGTATTAACAAGTAATCTAAACATTTGTATTCAGATGTGTGTGTGTATGTCAGGCTCTTACGCATTGCCGTTTTCTTGGTAGGAACCGATTCCACGAAAATTATTCAATAGCTGTTTTTAACTTAAGAGTTAGGACGTTGCCCACCAGCAGAGAAATTACAATGTGCCGTTGGGTCTATTGAAACCGGTTCGTCAATACTGTACTGTACTTAATATCTCAGAAAAAGGGGCTCGCTTTCATAGAACTACACGAGCAAACAAACCAAAATAAACAAATACAACAAACAAACATGAAAACAACAACAACAACAGCAACAACAACAACAACAACAACAACAACAACAAACGAACAAATAAAACAAAAGTCGGGTTTGGGGTCATGGTTAGGAAATGAACATTCATCTATCTCACTAAAGAAGAAAAGAAAAACTCCCAAAGGAACAAAACATCAACAACAACAAACAAACAAACAAGTAAAAACAAGTAAAACAAGAATATATACAAACAAATTTCAATTTACAAGTTCGGCTTGTGTCTGCTTAGCTAAACTAAGCCGGAAACCAGTCCCAGACTGTACTTGAGAGGTGGTATTTTTGGCAGGCTACCACATTCTGGCTCTAAGCAAAATTGGGCTCCTGCGTGGGGACTTTTGAAGATTTTGGGATCATGGTTAGAAAAATGAATGTCCACTTACCTCCCTCCGTACACAGAAAGGTCATACTGTGTAATGTTAGAAGGACGAAGCACCCCTTCAACAACCACCCCATGACTTGATCGTCCAGTAAAACAAAACGTTTATGCCTATACCGGTGAGATAAAAACTGTCAGCATAAATAAAGTCCTTTCTCTTACAAATGCAACGAACGTAGTGGTTGACTGACGACAAAACAGGAAGAGCTTCCCTGTGCATCAAAGGTGTACACACGTGCTGAATTCGCACTGCGCATCTTTAACACGCACCACTGCAGCGTTTTACCGAACGGCATGAGCGGCAGATAAAGGCCCGTGTCACGTACATATAGTGTGCATTGACCAACAATATTGTAATTATTATATTATATATAACATATTTTTGCTTAGAGACACGGAAATGAGGCCGGTCCTCTAAATAAAAAGGACGAGCATTCACCAAAATACTCCTAAAGCAAACTCTACACCATGACGTATATAGCATATCTCCTGCAACGGTGACTGCTCTTTATTCCGACACCCCTATGTTCCGAAAACCATATGTTCCGAAAAAAAACTCGTGATTTACATGCTAAGGTTAGGGTTGGGGTTAGGGTTAGGGTTAGGTTAGGGTTAGGAATAGGACAAATACGTTAGGGGTGTCGGAACATAGGGGTGTCGGAACATAGAGGTGTCGGAACATAGGGGTGTAACCCCTGCAACTACTTTATTCTTTCAAGAAAACAGCACACAATACAAATATGCTGTACTGTAGTACAGCACAGTTCTCTACGTAAGTTGCGAAAAGTCAACACGAGGCTTGCTACGTACATGTTAAAGTTTACAATAGACGATTTAACTAGCCATACAAATTACAACACAGGCCCCTAATTAGAGAGAATTACCCACATAAAATAAATGTGCTCTCTCTTGCTCAAAGCTAACATGGAAAAGAGAGTGAGCCCAATGGTCGCGACCCCAAATATAACTTTTGTATTGTAAATATGCTAATCACAAAGTTGGAAGAGAAACTTGAACAATGAGGGCGCACTTGTGTTCCTACATTGTTTTGTCATGCTTTATGTTTGTTCATTTATTGCCTTTGTTTTCATCATTTACCATATTTTCAAATCATTTGATTTGCCGTGTAGTGACAACATGAGGGTCAACACATGCTTGTATGTAACACTTTTATTGATCTGTGTTTTGTTTATAATAACAATACATACATTAATAAACAAATATATAAAGCCAATTTGAACATTAAAGCTCGCATATTAAAACGTGTATCCGAGAGTCAATCCTATAAGATGTTGTAAGTCAATAAAAAAAGTCAATAATTGAAATGCCAAGTCAATAACGGTTAATACAAATAGAAATAAAAACATACAATTTATACAATTTATACAAAATTCAGAAATAAATGTATTAATACAATAAACGGGTGTAGATATTATTATACTTTAGTTTGATTTCCGATTTCGTTTTGCCCTTGGTAAAATGTTGATTGATTAGCACAAACAAGTGTATTAACGTCAAAACCATGCGTATATGCACATGTACGTCAGCCCTTGTATTTGATAGCATGTTCCTATACCTATGTCCAAGGACAAGTTATCATGCCTGAATTAAGAAAGCTTCGGCAAAAAGTGTGGACTACTTTAGCAGGGGTTATATTGTCGGTCTCGGCAGTTTTAATGTGATTTGGCAAAGAGTTCCAGAGTACAGGTAATGAGTGTGAGAAAGAGCGATGGACGCAACGTGTAGCTGGTGTTTGGAGTTGTGATGTAGAGACAGAGCGAAGATTGCGAGATGGTTAATGTGGTTGAATGAGTAATTGAAAGTACTCTGATGAAGAGACGTTGATGCACATATTACAGGGGCACATTTTCTTCGAATCTCTCATTATTTAGCTTTTTGGTTAATTGCTCTTTATCATATGTTGTAAAGGGTTGTCCGTGCACAACAAAAACATAGTGTTTTGTAATTAGTGAGTAGTGCATGGGATTTGAAGCATTGCGTGGTGAGGTATCAATATATATTTGGTTTGCGGTAACACCATGTGTATATCTACTTGCTAAGGTAGATTTTGTTCTTTGAGAACTTGTCTTGCTTTTTATTCTACTACTGCGGGCGGAGTAGAATATTCGGAATTCGGGAGAGTGATTAAACAAAATAAATAAATAAAATAAAATGACATAAAACATGAGACTGCCTCTGGAAATAAAACCAGCGAAAGATACGGCCTGACATGTTAAGGAATAAACAGTGTGGCTCGACAAACATAGCGGACCGTGGGAATCGCTATATTTTACTTAATAAAATACCTTTTCAACCATCGTAATTTCATAACAAACGATTTTATATCCAAAAGCGCCCCACCGAAGGCAATGTGCCTCTTTAAATGCAACACGGAGCGCTGAAGAGTGTATTTGTTTCTGTTGTTGACTTGTAACCAGTGAAATGATCTGAGTATTATAATGATGTGGTGCCGGGGATGCATGGGTGACGAGTTTGGCATATTTCGATCGATGACCTTTAAAAGTATTGCACTTTTGGTAACAGCTCAAAATTAGTGTCCACATTTTGTGTGATTTAACATATGCATGAACAAACAAACCTGTGAAAGTTTGAGCTCAATTGGTCATCGAGATCACGAAAAAATAGTGAACAGAGACCTGATGTGTTTTCTGTACTTTTTTTTCTTCAAAATATCGCGCGTGATAAAAACTATTGTTTTACTCATTTCCCAGAAACGATAGCATTTTAGGCAGAAATATTTTAAGGAACCCTTTCAGCCATTACTTACTTTTAATCATGTAAGTTGGGTGTGAATCGGTGAACATTTGTGTTTTTCGATCTTACCAATGGTGTACAGGCCCTTTAACCTTGCGGGAAGACAAGGGAGACTCCGGAGGGCACTTTTTTTCCCTTTTTTAATTACTGAATTTTGTTTTGCCCCAATTCCCCTGAAACTACATGTAATCCTCAATGAAACCCTCTAGTTTGACATTCTAAAGTCACATTTAACATTGAGCGCTGTACAGGTCAGGCATATTGTGGGATAGCTCGGGCCGACAGCCGAAGCTTATTCATTTGTGTACAATGCATAAGCCCATTGTACTGTGTGCAGATTTAATCCCCTTGAGTTTCACCACTGCCAAGCTAGCAAAGCTCAATGCTATGACTGGAGTCATCCTAGTCTAGTGACAGGTTGTAAATAAACAGAAAATGGATTGTGTCAAACAAACAATGTTATATACGCGTAATAGAAACTGCCTTCCGTGAGCTCCCCTTTGGCTACGCGTGTAATTTGAAGGGGGTGCAACTCGCAAGGTTAAATGAATATCACTGCAAAAACTGAGGTTTTAAGTATGACACCATGGGTGTTGTCACATATATATAAAAACAAAACACAACATCACAATGTACATACAATAACACTATTTTATGCTAAAACAATAACATTGGAATTATTTCAACACCCTTTAAGATGTTAATTTTGATTCTCTTTTGGTATTTATATGTGACGGCACCCATGGTGTCAATTTTAACACCCCGGTTTCTGCAGTGTGAAACATAATCCTTGACTAGAACCTATTAACCTATTTGCGAACGTTATTTTCACACAAACTTGACCACTGAAAGAAAGGAATATTTCGCTGCGTGGTTTCATGTAAATTAAACGATGTACTATTTAAAGGTAGCGTCATAGATTTGTAAATACTCCAACAAGTTATGACCGTGAAAACGTACTTAGTGAGAAGTACTGCAGCTGTTTTTTGAGAAAGGATTCCATACGAAATAAAACGGTTTGGATATTTTGTTTTCACCTCGAAACATGTAAATCTGGGAAACGATTCATGCATGAGTCGTTTCTCGGTTTTCTGGGGTTTGATCACCTTACCAAACGTCACCTCGCTAAACTTGGATGGATTCGACGTTCTTGTGAAGACACCGTGACAGTTGTTGCTGCTTACTCAGCAAAATACACTGTATTCAGGGGAAACGTTCACATGTTACTTTTATTGTATCTGTGTTTATAATTTTGGCTATAAATCAGCCTTTTGATAACAATAACTAATCAATGACCCAACCTAGTGAAACAGATCATAGCGTCAACGTTTTCACGAAGAGCCACATATCATAAAATGACAAATATTAATTGCTACAAGAAGGGGCCTTTATCTCAATAAATGCATTTTTTGCGTTGTCACGAAGGGCTGGGCACCGGCCCAAAAATGCATTGTAATACATTGCAACACATGTAGGTCAAATAGGTTTTTTTTCCGTTTTCATGATGTCAGTGTGCGCGTGATCACGTTACCCAAAAGGTAAAATGCAAAGATCCACTGGGGACAAGTCATTTATTCAAGCTGCACCGACACTTTGGAATGGATTACCCACTCACTCCAAAGTACATTATTGATATGTTGCATGTTAAAGACCATTCCAACTATTATCCGCGTTCTAGTGACATGTTACTTTTAAATTACCCAATAGGTAATGCACAAATCCACTGCGGACAAGTCATTTATTCAAGCTGCACCGACACTTTGGAATGGATTACCCTCTCATATTCAGTCGATACAGTCTCTTTCTGTTGAAGATAAACATGTTCTTTCTTAATCGAGCTCTTGGCTAATTTTGTTTTATGTGTGTGCATTATTGTTGTTTTTACTCGTTGCTGTTTTACTCCATTGTGTTGTCTTTTAGGATATTGTAGTTTGTTTGTAATATGCTTTTGAGCATGTTATGGTAAAATGCACACAATGGTTTTATTATTTGTATTAATAGTATTATTATGGAGGTTATTATTCACCAGACAATGAGTTCTAACGAAATTCAGTACGTGGGGAGGGGGCGGGGGTAAGTTGGAATGAATTTTTTGTTCTACACTTTCGGCATGGAGTATACTACACTTGAGCTTCATGGTCCAGGGTAAATTTTTGTGGAGTTTGAAACAATGAATGTTCTACGGTGGCCCTGAGTGGACATCATACATGACAAATGTTTGCAAAATAGTTGATATGTTGAAAATAGTATCGCAAATGTCTTTGCAAATATATTTGTAGATATTTGCGATGTCACAATTATTATCAAAACTGTCTTTGCAAATTATTTGGATCATATTTGCAACACCGCAAAAGTTTGAAAAGATATTTGCAAATAATATTTGCAATATTATTTGGGACATCGCAAGCAATTATTTACGCAAATATTTTAAAAGATATTTGCAACAATATTTGCAACATCGCAAATATGTGCAAAGATGTTTGCAAATAAATCTGCGATATTATTCGGGACATTGCAATTATTTACGGAAATATGTGCAAGAATATTTGCGATGTGTGATGTTCCTTCAGGGCCACCATACTGTTCTGTTGTTTGTTCCGAGAACCACCCATCGAACATAAACACGAATAAATGCATCGGATGTCCGAGTTTGCGCTACAGACTTAAATCGTAAACTGTGCCTAGTTTCATTGCACTGCTTACTCCAAATTATGCGCTTACAGGTCATACAAGTGTGTAATATACAGGGCATCGCAAGCGTAGATTTCCACGGTTAGCAGTGCCATGAAACTCGGTCCAGATCACCAAGCCTTGAACATTTTAACTGCGCTTCGTTTTGGTCCGATGCCATGACGTAGCTGCCACCCATAACTAGGCTTTGGTTTGGCTTGGTTTCCGGTTATCTGATTTCAAAAAATTGAAATAACCGTAGGAGTGTTTTCACACTGAATTGGCTTTACACTATATCATCACCAAGTGGGTCTGATCCATTTAAGGGTCATTAGTACCCGTAATGTGTTTCAAAATGATCTCAAAATCGAACTAACTGACACAGAATCCGAGTTTAAAGGCATCGTACACGTTTAGAAATTGTCAAAACAAGTGTTCTCACTTGGTGTATCCCAACATATGCATAAAATAACAAGCCTGTGAAAATTTGGGCTCAATTGGTCATCGAAGTTGCAAGAAAATGATGAAAGAAAAAACACTCTTGTTGTACAAATTTGTATGCTTTCAGATAGAATAATAAAAACTTCTTGCAAGAAGTTTTTATTATTTTAGTGAGAAATTACCTCTTTCTCGAAAACTACGTTACTTCAGAGGGAGTCGTTTCTCACAATGTTTTATACAATCAACAGCTCTCTGTTGCTCGTTACCAAGTCAGTTTTTATGCTAACATTGAGTAATTACCAAACGTGCACGATACCTTTAAATCCCATTTTTGTAATCAGTTTCCGGGTCAGCCTGACCCGAGAGTTTTTAAAGTGTTTGTTTGTGGGGGGAAGAGCGAATCATACATGTAGCCTGCAGAAAAATTGTAAAATAGGGAACACAGTGTATCCACGAAAACAGTTTGGGAGGCTTTTTTCTGAAAGCATGTGCATCAATAAATACAATTTTGTTGAAAAGGCCTTAAGACAAACAGAAAATGATAGACCGGTACACGCTCACAATGTTTCAAAAACCTGTATTGGTTTAAGTGTCATCACTGGAAGAGTGTGAAACAGTAATTTCTTTAAACAGGTTAAACAGAAAAAAAAAAAAAACGGAAAAAAAAACCCAAAAACCCCCACAAGTTTAAAGGCATCGGACACGTTTGGTAATAACTCTGAATAGCAATAACAAATTACTTGGTAAGAAGTACAGCAGCTTTGGATAGTATAATGCATTTGATAATTTTTTTCACATCGAGGTACTGCTGTTATGGAAAATATATCACTTTTTATCCCCAAAGCATTTGAATCTGAGAAGCGTTACGCGTAACGTTTCTCAGAGAGTATGTGTATTCCAATGCAGATTATTCTTCCTGCGTGGACATAACCGCTCCAGATTTTTGGCAATTAATTATCTCAAAAACGCTACCACCTTTTTAAATGAAATTTCCAACAGGTTAGATTTATGGTTTATATCTACAACTATAACAGTTTGAAACAAACAATAGGCTCCAATTACCAAACGTGTACGATGCCTTTTAAGAACAAGAGTCTTTCGTAACGCTTGTTGACTGTGTACTGGCGCAGTAGGCCTACTCAGAAGATGTTGTGGTCAGTGATTTTTTACCTCAGATCACTATTATAAAGACCGCTTAAGTCTCGCGACGAAAAATGTCACCATTGAGCTTCCAGGCAACTCTAAGCCATCACCTGTGAGATAAACGTGGGTGAAATTTTGTGTTATTTTTGTTTTCTGTTACGTCACTTTTTTCGAACCCCAAAAACATATTGGTGGAACTATTACAATTTAAAACTATTGTATTAAAATCTGGAAAAACCTATGAGACAATTCAGAAATAGTGCTCGACCCCTACCATCCGGCTCCTGTGGTAGAATTTTGGACTTACACCGACTGTGTTACGCAAACTGCACTAACAAATCGAAGTTATTTAATATTTTTGGATACATTTACCTTGTTACTTAGCGCGAAAACATATATTTTACATGACGTCGCATTTAGTGGCCGGGACAACGACGTCCCATATAGTTTCGCGGTGTTTCGGGTACCGTATCTACTAATTGTAGCAGCTCGATCGAGTTTGCATGTGTGTACGTCATGAAACACGACAGTTGCCTTGCATCTTATTTATGTTACTATGTTGTTATGCTATTTTTATTCAAACTTGAAGTGGAAATTAAGGTCAGCTTTAAAAAAAATATATATATATTTGTCCAAGATTTGCGACATTGTTTACAATAATTTACAATTTATAAATTGAGCTTTTGTTTATTGGTACCATATTCATGCGTTTAAAATATAACAAAACAAGTTATTTTCAAAAAATAATCGCAACAATACACGCCGTAGCTGCTATTCCAGTTGCCTGCAAGTCCAGATTCTCGCGAAAGCTCGTACGCTCTCGAGGTCAACTTTATTGTCGAACAAAACAGAAAACTGCTTGAAAGAGGTCGCACTCAATAATACGCCTACATTAAAGACCAAATTTCTCGGCCTGGAAGCAAAGGTTTTTTGCTTACAGAGCAGCGTCATGGTAACACGGATTTCATTCAATAAACACTGCTTCCCATCAGCAAAACAAAACGTGCTGTAACTTGCCTGCTGTTCTTGTAAAGCAATTGGCAGTGCGATTCAGAACACGCACAAGCGCTATGACTTTCCTGGCTCCTATATAAATCACCAGAAAACTGAACAAAAGCAAAAACAAACTCCTGGCTCAAAATTGACCTGGGCGCCGGGTCGCGTATTTGTTGTTTACACCGCAGCGAGCATTTTGTACTGTAACACTATCAATTCCGTCTTGGGATGGAGATTACGTCTAACCCTAAACCCTAAACCCTAACCCTAACCCTAACCCTAACCCTAACCCTAAATGTTTGCAGTCTCATCTCAAGACAGGAATTGGCAGTGTTACAGTACAAAACCCCTCGCTGCGTTGTAAAAGAAAAATATGCCGCCGGGTCGCAAGTATATTTTAAAAGTAGAATACAATGATCCACACAAATATGCCTCGAAATTGCGTGGTTTTCCTGTTATCGTGAACAAACACGGTTGGTCATTTTGTGGAGTCAAAAAGTGGCAGACCGTGTTAGTTCGCAAAGTAAAAGGAAAACCACGCAATTTCGAGGCACATTTGTGTAGATCATTGTATTCTACTTTTATAACGTCTTTCTAACCATAATATGCATTTTATAACAAACGGTTACAAACGCTTGTTTTGAGACCAACTCGTCCGATCCAAGGCAACGTGTCTCTTTAAACGACCTAGAAAGACCAAGTCGGCTCGGAGCAAAAATGATTCATACATCATCGTGTGCATGTCTTATAAGGTTTTTTACTGACGATTTCTAAATAAATGTTGGTGTAAATAATGATCTCAATGATTGCATGCTGTGTGTTCACGATTAGACCGGCTTCCCCAAAATATGCACCGAATATATTTTATCAAAAACGAAGAGCATGGAAGGTCAACTCGCATTTTGTGTTTTCTGGAACAAACCTTTTAGCGCGCGTGATCGATCGTAGGACATGCCCGACAGTCGCTGTGTAAAGAAACACCCACAGAGGTATTCATGGTCAAACGCAGTTTTGTAACCCACCCATTTTCCAAAAGATCGAGTCCTTAGAAAACGGAGGAAAATGCAAAAATGTATTTAAACTCATGTTAAAATTGTGTAAAATGCTACTGTGTTTAATACCCTTCAAGTGCATGTAAGTCAAAATCCAATTGTCTTCGCGGTTACTTCATATTCCAAGTGGTCGATATAATTTTTTTACACAGATTTGCAGGTCATTCCTGATTTAACTATGATATTTAATCAAAACAATATTGATTTTGATATTTAACTGCCGCAACAATTTTTCTTTGGAATGTACTCACCTATTTTGATTTTCTGTTCGGTGACATTAGGCCTATGTTTCAAATCTCGCTCTGAAAGGGTATCATATGAAATGAAATCTTACACCATTTTAACGCTGAGGCTATCGACTTGTATTTTCCCCAATATTTACTATGACTCTACCTATCGGGAATATAGGTGCATCACAAAACATAATTACACTTCGGAGACCAAATTTAAAATGAGCACAAACGTAATTCAGCCAGGTCGGTGTTTTCACAAAGAGACGTGTCTGTTTGAATCGAATTGATAAAAAGTGTTGAGAACATTATGATTAAAAAAACATACAACCCACGCTAATCCACAAAAGCTGATTGGTTAAAAGTAATACACATAAATACCATCCGATCGATCATGCAACACATAAACCAAAACAGTATGATCAACTAAGCCAACGCTGTATACATACATACACACGCACAGACCTTGACCCAGATACAGTAAACTTGTTACAATGCGCTTGCGCACCGTCTATGTTAACATACATGTAGATAGCAAAACGTGGGACGGTGTTGAAATGTTACTGTTCACTGAGTATAAGGCATTTTATCATTTATTGATAATAAACTGAAATATTTGTAAGTTGAAGCACATTATGAGAACTTACAGTGCGAGCGTAATAATTTCAAACTACAGTGTATTGCCGACAGTCAAGAAGAAAACGCGCTCTACGCACTAATCAAGCTCTTATTTTTGCAGTTATCAATTATTAAAAAATACAATCAAACTGTTGTAACTTTTTTTAATACAGTAGGCTACATGACCCCCAGAAATTTGTAAACAAAAGCATACGGGTCAAGTTTCACACAGCTGACCAGGCTGAACAAAGTTTCTCAGAGAAGTGAGTTTAGTTACTTATTTATTTCATTATTTTATGTTGTAAATGGTTTTAACTTATTAGTGATTATGCGTGGTCAGCTAGAGCTAGGTTGCAGATGCGCAGGGTAAACCTGCTGTAAACAAATACACAAAATGTTGTCAGTTTCGTCTGCACCCTTTACAGTTGACGACTTTTTAAACACTAGTTTATTGATGATTTATATATTTGTCTTTTTGTATGCAATGTACTCTTGGCTGGTACCCGTGCTACTTTAATCCGAGCAAACAGTTTGCTATGGATCGTGTTATCTTCAGCGACTTTGAAGGTATTATACAGGGTTGAAAATGATAACATAAATCCTTGTTTATTTTTAGTCTGGAAGCTTACTGATTATGAAATGCATACTATAACAATTTGTTTTCTTCCTTGAAATATTTTTATCTGAAAAGAAGTCATATTCGAGAAAACTGTATCTGAAAACCAAGAAGAAGAAAAACACAAGCCAAAAAACAACAGCTGATTTAGGTTCTAAAAAAACAAGTATACAATGTATTTACAAGCTGAACATTGTTCATGGTTTTTCACTATTACTTTTCTCCTGACTCGTACAACGGATTAAGCCCACGTTTGTACAGGTCTTTTGTATACTGATGATGGTCGATAACACAGAACATGGACAATTGTCTGCTGTACAATCCAGTATAACACTTTTATGACAATAAAACCTGCTACGTTGCGTTTCGTTTACACCATCGCAGCATTAGTTACTTCAGACCTTCCTCCTTATCACCCCCCCCCCCCAGTTCAGGACACAATACCACAGCGAGGTTTATCTTTGTCCGTTAGCGTCTGAGTTATTGGTGGCCTTGAAAGCTTTCACTTAACCCGCTGCGGGTAATTTAATAAGCACCCAAACCATTGTTCGTGTAAATTGAATCAAAGTGTCGACCGCACAGTGGACAAAGGCAATGCGTTTTAACCCAATTTGAGCGGGGACATAAAACACACTGCATACAATAAACGAACTGGTGGATCCAAAGATACTTCACTTAAAGCACCGGTTAACCTTTGGTAGAGCAACAAATATATAACATGTTATTTTCCCTTGACATAATTCCTTTTATGTTTTGGATTGTTGGTTAACTACAAGGCTACCATGTTCTGCAATATTTATTTTGACACGATTTTTGTTGACCTTCACAACACAATTTAATTTTTTTCAACAATTGAGGCCAGTTATAAACAATATCGAATATGGACACGTCAGATAAAAGCACATACATATTTTGTAACTAATTCTTAAGGAACATTACAGAATTGGTTTTTGCTAACAAAACAGTTAAGCACTTTATATAATCCACCATTAACATAAACTGACAAACCTGTAGAAGTTTGATATCGATCGGCCATCTGGGTCACGAGAAAATAGTGAAAAACCGATTACACATTTGCATGTGTTATACAATGCATGAATAAAACGCTCATGAGCGATAAACTCCAATCGAAAATTAGTTGTATTTATTTCTCATCAAATATGGCATTTCAGACATAAATATTTCTAGGGATGTTTTCTACTATCATCATCATTAGACCGTGTAAGTTTTATGTAAATCTGTGATCTTAAAGAAATTTTTTATAACCAGTTCTGTAACGTTCCTTTAAAACCTGGGCCCAAATTCATAGAGCTACTTAAGCCAAAAAAACAAACAAACAAACAACGTTTTACTGAGCAACAATAAGCAGGATACCAGTCACAGATTATACATGTACATGTGACATTTAATTTATTGTTATGTTAAGTTATGTGTGTATTATTAGTATGATTATTATTATTAGTGTATATATTTCACGGTACAGACATCCACCAAACACATTGTGGAGCTTCTGGGGTTATTAAGCCAGTGGTTTAATAAGCATTTAATGTTTATATCATAATTATATGTTGTGATTTGTTTAGTTGCCATAGCGCTCCAGAGTTTCATGAGGCTATGATTCCGACCACAGGTCACAGTGGTGGAAGCGCAACTATACTTTGACTATTATTGTAAGAAGACAAGTTACAGTAATGTATTTACCGTTTACTATTGGTTTGGACCTTGCGTAGGTTCTTGTTTTTAGTTTGTGTCCGGTTTGCCAAAAGTTCGGTATCCGGGATAATTGAATAAAAAAACAGTTTTCAAAGGCTGTGGCATAGATTCACACAAGCAAGAATGTTTATTCTTTGTTTAATTATGGAGTCTGAGTATAATGTATAGATATATGTATTTTTATTATTTGTTTGTAGGGCCTATATATATATCATATATTATACCCCCCGAACAAAGATATTGACAAAATAGGGAGACCGCCAACATAGGGCTAGATAGCTCAGTTGGTAGAGCGCCGGCACGTTAAACCGGAGGTCGTTGGTTCAAATCCCACTCTAGTCAATTTTTCTTTGTTCAACCCAAAATCATATATATATATATATATATATATATATATATATATATATCCAATGAAATCGTCTTCTATCACAATTCACAGTGCTCAATACATCTCTGTAGAGCTATAACATGTAATAAATTCAGAATATGAGTTAAACAAACTCTGGACAGACTATATATATATATCCCGCTCTAGTCAATTTTTCTTTGTTCAACCCAAAATCATTTAAAAAATTTACCCAGTCAGTTTCCCTTGTGGTTTATTATTTGATATCTGATATAAAAAAATCGCATCCCCTTAAGGTGATCCCGGCTGCCGCTTCCCAGGTTGTATCGTATGGGTGTGATCCCTGGCTACACGGCAGTTTGCGGTTGAATGGCTTCTGACTGGCACCCCCCGAACAAAGATATTGACAAAATAGGGAGACCGCCAACATAGGGCTAGATAGCTCAGTTGGTAGAGCGCCGGCACGTTAAACCGGAGGTCGTTGGTTCAAATCCCGCTCTATCAATTTTTCTTTGTTCAACCCAAAATCATGTATATATATATATTTATATATATATATTTTTGTAAGACTAAAGGATTGGAACGAAATCACTCTTGCAACATGTTGTATTTTCCCTTTATAATTTTCTTCTTGAAAAATAGACAATCGGAATGAATGTACTCGTCTAAAATCTAATGATTTACCATCACTCTATCATATGTTTCTTGAAAACTGGTGGATTGAAACGAATGCACTATTCCAAAACCAACCATTCCATTATGATATTTTTTGAAAACTATTGAGGATTGGAATGAATGCAATTGTCTAACAACCAATCATCTACCATCCATTTGTATTTATTGAAAGCTAGGGGATTGAAATAAATGTAGACATACTCTTCCCAAAACCAAAGACGTGCAATCCCTTTATGGAGTGTTTCTTGAAAAGTTAGAGGACTGGAATTAATGTAGTCCTATATTGACAGCTAGGGATTGGAATGAATGCACTATTCTAAGAACCAATCATCTACCATCCATTTATGTTTATTGAAAGCTAGAGGGTTGAAATAAATGTAGGCCTACCTTCCCAAAACAAAAGATGGGCGATCCCTTTATGACGTGTTTCTTGAAAACTAGAGGACTGGAATGAATGTAGTCGTATCTTAAATGAAAGGGATTGGGATGAATGCACTCTTTTCTAAAATCAAATTATGCAGCATCCTTTTGTGATTTGTTTCTTGAAAACTATAGCATTGAAATGAATGCAGTCTTGTTAAACCAACCATCCCATTGTGATGTTTCTAAAAGTATTGAGGATTGGAATGAATGCACCATTCTAACAATCATTCATCTACCATCTCTTTGTATTAATTGAAAGCAAGAGGATTGAAATAAATGTAGGCCTACTCTTCCCAAAACAAAAGATGGGCGATCCCTTTATGGCGTGTTTCTTGAAAACTAGAGGACTAGAATTAATGTAGTCCTGTCTTGACAGCTATAGATTGGAATGAATGCACTATTCTACGAACCAAGCATCTACCATCCCTTTGTATAAATTGAAAGCTATGGATTGAAATAAATGTAGGCCTACTCTGCCAAAAACAAAAGATGTGCGATCCCTTTATGGCGTGTTTCTTGAAAACTAGAGGACTGGAATGAATGTAGTCGTGTCTTAAATGATAGGGATTGGAATGAATGCACTCTTCTAAAATCAAATTACGCAGCATCCCTTTTTGATTTGTTTCTTGAAAACTAGAGCATTGCAATGAATGCAGTCTTGTTAAACCAACCATCCCATTATGATGTTTTTTTTTTAAATAGTGAGGATTTGAATGAAGGCACTCTTCTAACAACCAATCATCTGCCATCCTTTTATGTTTATTGAAAGCTAGAGGGTTGAAATAAATGTAGGCCTACTCTTCCCAAAACCAATGATGTGCGATCCCTTTATGGCGTGTTTCTTGAAAACTAGAGGACTGGAATGAATGTAGTCGTATCTTAAATGATAGGGATTGGAATGAATGCACTCTTCTAAAATCAAATTATGCAGCATCCCTTTGCGGTTTTTTTTTTCTTGAAAACTAGAGCATTGCAATGAATGCAGTCTTGCAAAACCAAACATCCCATTATGATGTTTCTTGAAATTGTTGAAGATTTGAATGAATGCACTCTTCTTAAATTAAATTGTGCAGCATCCCTTTGTAATTTGTTACTTGAAAACTATAGCACTGGAATGAATGCACTCTGGCCAAAACCTATATGTTCATTCACTTTTTGATGTTTCTTGAAAACCAGATGATTAGAAACAATGTACTCTTCCAAACACTAAATGATTCACTTGATGATGTTTCTTGAAAACCGTGGGAAAACTTGTACCATCCCTCTATTATACGTTTTTCATGGAAACGAGATGATTGGAATCAATGCACTCTTTCAAAATGTGATGCTGCATCATGTATCGTTATTTGTATTTGAAATCAGTGTGTTTTGTATAACACGTACACTCGCATATAAGCGCCATCTGATAATATTAATATTATAAAAAAAGATGGTGAAGAAATATTAGGTTTAGATTGTTGGAGGGAAACCTGGAGGGGAAAGTCAGCGCAATCAGTTTATGGGAACTTCAAACGTAACCCAAGTGCAAGTTGCGTTCCTTGGATGGATTCGAACCCAGGGAAACCACCGATTTAACCTGATCCAAAAGGTGTGAAATGGATGCATTATTCAAAAACAAAACAGTTTGTTTAATTAGATACCGCCTACATCACAAGGCCGAATGTCCACTTCAAGTTGAGGGATACACTTAACTGATTTGGGCTGCAGACCCAGATCAACTTTCACCAGGGGCACGTTGCTACCTACTCTTTCGGCTAAAACAGGGTTACCCCCTTCACAGTCCGTAAGAATGTAGGCATCCGCGGGGCCTGGCTGGCTGGTAGAGCAGAATACACAAACTTCCCAACGTTGTTCTAACCAATTATGGTTATGAGCCTTGCTCAAGGGAACAAGTATGGTTGCCAGGTATCGAACCCACTTTATGCTGCTGACAACACCAGAGCTTGGGTCCGGTAAACTATACCGCTCGGGCAGGACACACCACGACACGCCACGACACGGCGCCGTCTTACTTGTAAAACATAAACATTTCCTTTAAATCCTTGCTATTGTGACCAACTAATACAGTTATCTCATAACGACGCGTTTTGGTCAACTGCAGCTTTCCTGTAATCAACTCACACAATACTCAGAAAGTGAGTTCCTTTCAGATAAAGATAAATGTTTAATACAAGAATAAATAACAGTGACGCTTGCAAAGGCAGCGCAATTGTGGCAACACAAGTTTATTAAATTTGAAGTGAAGTTAAATATATTTGGTCAGAGCGGAAAAGAGTACGATCGAATTTCAGGAGTCGGAAGTATGACAAACTGTCCAGTCTTATTGCATTTACGGTATACCGAAACAATAAAGCGATGGAATTGCATTACAGCAAATTTATTTATCAGGTTTAAAATTGCTAGCGAAAAGCCGCATAAAAAAAAAAAAAAAAAAACCGAATAACAGTGTTTTTATCGCTGTTGGTGGGGTCCTCGTATGTTCGGAACCAATAAGTCATAGGCCTACTGCGGACTGGTGAAGACTGTTTATTTCGTTTCGTATGCATTTACAGATTGGTTTACTTGGATCGCTTCTTATTACTTCAATTTGTTGTTGTCAATAATGTGCACAAGTTTTTGTTTTTATGCCGAGCAAAATGTGCTGTCGGTGGACTTCAGAAACAGCAAAAACAGACCAGAGGTTATTTGTTTTTCTTTAAGCTTCCGAGGTATCCGGCGATTTTTGTTAACAACTCTAGAAAGGATTCCAAGTTGTCAAATGTTTTTTTCAATGGTGTATATGTTGAAGGGATCACCAAAAGAGTTAATTTATAAAATCTTAAATTACTTTTAAAGTTGTTCATATATTAAGGGTTGTTACTACGAGGCACCGAACGGGACGTAATGGTATGAACAAGTACTGAAAACAAAATTAATCCAATTTCACTTGAAATCAATTAAATTGGGTGTTCAAAACCATTTTGTTCTCACCAAATCATTTAGGTCAAAATCGATTGCTCAAAATAATTAATGTTGTGCGCTCGGAATAAGTTACTGCCAGAGCTCGATAAATTACTGCTCATTTGAAAAACCTTTGTTTCTCGGTTCAAATGCGATTAAATTGTTAATCGTTTTTTTGAAACCATTTCGTGCAGTAGCGTATCATGGGGAGCATGTGCGACCCCGGACATTAATACTAATATTAATACACATTTATAAAGCGCAGCTTCTAATAAAATATTACAGAAGGCGCTACAGAAAATATACTACAAACGTACCTCCAGAGAAAATTACACCAAAACATGATAATAACTTGCAGTCTATGAAGTTTCCTAACACGAGTTTGAAATGTGTTGAGAGAGTGGGTGCTTCTAATGTCGTTGGGTAGCTTGTTCCACAAGACTGGAGCAATGTGAACAAATACACGGTCGCCATAGTGGTTGGTACGAGGTTAAGGTACAATGAATCGGGTTGGGGGAGAGCCCCCTTGCCCCTTCATGGTATTGGAAACAAATTTAGAGATGAATGGTTCAATACATTAAATAGCCCCAAACTTTATGTGTCCCCTCTTTTGCCCCCCCCCCCCTCCCTCCTTTCTTCCCCAACTGTAAGTGTATGTTAACACCACTGTTTCAGGCAAGACCAGAACGGGATGGGGCAAAATTGTGTGCAGTGGGCGTGTGTTGAGCTCAGCGGCGTAACTAGGGTAAAATTTCAGGGGGGCACAAGGGGGAGCACAATGTTTTCAAGGGGGGGGGGGGGGGCAATTATGGCCAAGTTTCCGTTTGCCCTTTTATTTAAAAAAAGTCAATAACCGGAAACGGGGGGGGGGGGGGTCGGACGGCCTCCCAAAAAAAAACAAAGAAAAAAAAACACACTATTAAAAAAAAAAGAACATAAAAGTCTGCAAAAAATAATTAATTAAAAAAGTCTGCATCGTCGTTAAATTATGACACGTATAAATAAAAGATTAGACCTATACAAAGATAAACATAGGGGACGCAATGGGTGGCATACGCCGTCTGAGCATTAAATATGCAGAAATAATATTTATACAAAGCTGAAATTGAGTTGTTCTCTGATGTATAATAACCAATATCATAGCGCAAAAATGGTGCCCCCAAATGGCTTGAATTAATAATAATAATGAATAGTGACTTCTTATAAAACGCACAGGTCCGTCAGGCATGACGCTCGTGGCGCTGTACAAACAATACAAAATATAATATATATACAACATAGCATAACTATTAACAAACATGAAGGCTGACTTTAAGTTAAACATACAGGGTAAGCAGTTCAATGAAAGAGAATCGTTTAAGCGCCAGCACGTTAATCCAGAGGTCGAATGTTCAGGTTTCTCCTGAAGACGAGCAGAGTATACTGTTCGAAACGTCGAGACCACAACGGCTCTTTTCAGAGCCAACACTCCCACAAAGAGATTTACACATAGTTGTACCCGCAAGTTTACTACTTATTTATAGTTATTTATTATTTCTCCGCACCATCCAAAGCTTCAAACAACACTTAAAAATAGTGCATGACTCCGTTCCAGTGACCCCTATTTTGTGTCTCAGTAGGCGATGCCCGACATAGTTTGATTTGTCATTCATGCATGGAGGCTGAATCGAAAAGTGCACAATGGCTCGTACTTGTTGCGATCAATGAGAACCAGTCCTTGACTTCTGTAAAGGTGTGAAAGAAAAAACGTTCGCCCGTGGCTGAGCATGATTGATGCCATTGTGTGGGCCTTTGTATGAATACAGTTATACAAATCGGTATAGTTGTTATTGTTATCATTAGTAGTATAGTTCTGGTAATAAAGCCAATGATGCCTCTTGAGTTAACGTAGTCAATGTAGCTCACAAGCCTGTGAAAACCTGGAAACAATGGTGCGTGCTATACAGGTGAACCGGAGTTAACCCATCACCCTTCCACGATAAGTGTTTTGTATTATTTTACGTGCTCTACCAATCTACCAATTTGTCCGAAGGACAAAACAATTAAAGTATCTTGCTCAAGGACACAAGTGCCAAGTTCGGGACTCGAACCATACACGCTGCTGATCAGAAAAAAACATAGTTTGAGTACGGTGAATCTTAACCACTCGGCCACGACACGCAAACCTGTCATTCAAGTATTTCAAACTACATATATATTTCATCGGTGTGCCGAAATGACTGGCTGTTGTCAACAATTATTGCGATGATATTCAGTGGGCATTTCGCAACTTTCAAAACCTTGTCAGATGAAAGTTCCCACAACTCCGTTTGCATGTCTTCTATAATAGTACAGGTCTGGTATTATCATAATAATGTATAATACTACAATTGGAAGGTCCGGACTGGATCGAAAGCTAAGGCCGTATCCCCTACTAGTTTTATAATAATACAATTATATAGGCTGCTTTGTTTTGTTTATTTAGTACATGGTTGACGTATTGTATGTAAATAGACCCGAAGCCAGCGCGGCTGTATAATAGTTCCATTTATAGTTTCAACTTTAAGGTTTCCTTGTTAACAACACAAACACTCAACAAAATAACAACTTTGACTAAAGCATCTACAGCGGCTAATGTTCAACAGTGATGAATCTGTATGTACATTTTCTAGGTCTTACGTAAAATAGTATAACAACTTGGAAGATTTGATTAACAACTTGACAAAGAAACAACCTATATGATGGCTTCAAGCGAGCAAATTCATTTCATTGCCCAGCTTGCTTTTACTTTAATGCACTTGTCTCGGTGCGTGGGTAAGTAACGACATGTTTTTATATTTAATTGTAAGTGACAGAAATGTTAGTTTGTCCAATATCAAACAAACTGTAATTCCATTAATAATAATTGTAACTGACGCTGTTTCGTTCACTCTCCGTCATTCAAAATGAAGTAAACATTCGTATTGTTGGGTGAACAGATGAGTCAACTTGTAGAAATTATATATTTGAAAGGGTTAAGATCTGAAGTGCACTTGGTACACTGGCAGAATAAATAAAAAAGGCCGACCACGGCCTTGTAAATGCTGAAATAGAAAGGTTAAATCTATCGTCTTGCATTGATTGTTCGAATGTAAATGAAAATGACAATCAAAATGGCCACGACACTCCACGGCGTGTCGTGGCCGACTGGTCTAGTTCACCGAACCCAAGCTTTGGTCTGGTCAGCATCTGAGTGTGGGTTCGAATCCCGGTCATGACACTTGTGCCCTTGAGCAAGGCACTTATCCACAATTGCTTCGTAAAAAGTGGGGAAGGTATAGTGCATTCTGCTCTACCAGCCAGGCTCTTAGTGGATGATACCCATGCCTACATCATTACAGACTGTGAACGGGGTAACGGGAAAGTACTGAGTATACAGTTACTCGGTAACGATCAATGGAGAGCTGTTGATAGTATAAAACATTGTGAGAAACGGCTCCCTCTGAAGTAACGTCGTTTTTGAGAAAAAGTAATTTCTCAGTAAAATATTTGATTTCTCGAAATCAAGCATCTGAAAGCACACAACTTCGTGTGACAAGGGTGTTGTTTTCTTGCATTATTATCTCGCAACTTCGATGACCAATTGAGTTCAAATTTTCACAGGTTTGTTATTTTGTGCATATGTTGAGATACACCAAGTGAGAAGACTGGTCTGTGACAATTACCAAAGGTGTCCATGTCTTTAAACAAATAATACTTATTATAATAACACTAATTTACAGTATTTGTATCGTTGGAAAGGTTGCTACATTCGGTGTATTTGCTCTCTTTGAATCAAGATGAGGTACATCATTGGTGATGATTGGAAATGGTAGTGTTGCTTTTGGGTCAACTGATTGTCTTTGAGGGGTTATTTTAGAGCGATTTTCATAATGTTAACCGCGCATTACATGAAACAAGTGTTAAAAACAGTAGATACAACGTAACGAACAAGTAAATGCCACTATAAATAATGGCACATAAAGGCACAATTACATACAAGCAAGATTAAAAGGAACAGTATTACAGTACTTTTGATCATAGGTTTGATCATAGGTTATGAGGCTTCGGTTTGCTTTAGTTGTTTAGTTTTTTCAGCGATTTTGATTAGATAAGTGTATTGTTTATACGCCTGTGAGAATTTATAATAATAATAATAATAATGTAGGTATTTATAAAGCGAATTTAAACAGGTTCAAACCGCTGTACAATAATATAACATTACAAAGAAACAAGAATTACAAAAAAAAATACAAAAGATTAATGACGAGGCTGACTGAAAAGGTAGGTTTTAAGGTGTTTCTTGAAGATTGCAGTTGAAGTTGATTCTCTGATGAGTTTAGGTAATTTGTTCCATTCCTTCGGTCCAGCAAGAGAAAAAGACTTGGAGCCGGCAGAACGAGTAGGCCTGTGCTCACAGAGAATGGATTTAAGAGAGCAAGACCGCAGACCTTCTCTGCTAGGGGTAGGACAAGAGATCGGAAGAATAATTTGGTGCAAACTCGTGTGTTTGCTTAATTAATTAATTAATTAAAGGCACCTAGCAGTGGTATTTTGTCAAAATAAAGCTTTTGTCGTTAATATATACATTGTTATGAGTGGAATGTGAATAAACAATTAACTAAGGTTTAAAAATTGTTTTTGTTTTTTTTTGTATTACAAATTTAAAAATAGGCCCCCGTTTACATGGCGCTGTTCGTGACGTCAATCGAGGTGCGGGATATTGGAAGAGAAAATGTGTAGTCTGGCCCTGTACATTACGTCTGGGTACCTGATCAGTATGATGCGTTTTCGTATTCGGACGTCACCCAATGCAATCTTAGGACATCTGTGTACAGTCGACGTTTATACGAGGTTTTTCACCGGTCCCGAACTGTCCCATGCGCGTTTCTATGTCTTAAAAAACGGAAGATACGAGCACGGTCATAACGAGAATACGGATAATACGAGGTATTTTAGCGGCCCCGTGATGACAACGGATCGGCGCGCCGCGGCGCGGCATCATTGATCTCTATTATATTGACTGGATAGGACACGTCGGGCGCGTTTGTATACGTTCAATGATCCACGATGCGGCACGCAGTGTAGTCGCTCTAGACTACACTGCTGGTTCACAAGTGAAAACACGCACGCGCAAGGGACTTGCTCACGCATAAACGTACATGAAAAGATGAAACCTAAAACAAAATGTCTAGGCCTATCCATTGTAAGGTTTACGTACGTCTGATGATCACCTCCTTAAAACAGAGGAGTTTGCTGGATAAAATACACATGCGGAGGAATCTTTTCCATTTAAGATATTGTATGCGATTAGGATCTTACAGTGATCAAACAGATCCGGCAAGAAGACAAAAGACTAGTGTTAAACATAGTGAAAGTATAGCAATAAGCAGATAATCAATACAGACTAAAACACTTACTTGGTGAATGAAAATTTAAATTTTCTGACCATCTGTGCGTGTAGCGTTCCGACACCCGATAACTTCGCAATAGTTCACCATTGTTGTGTGTGAACCTTTGGATTTTATTTAGATTACTTTCACATCTTGTTATAAAACTGGGTAAAAGTGAGTCAATTTTGTTGCAAATAAATTTGCTCCGGCACGAAACTTCATATGTTTGCGTTGCGTGCAGAATGGTGTGACGACCCCGCGTTTCAATTTTCAAATCATCTTGAAAATACGCGCGCGTTGACGCATGGCGGCGCAACGTGTCCTATCCAGTCAATATAATAGAGATCAATGCGCGGCATACAGCTCAAGTCGATCCGAACACCAGAAACATGTTCGCTGAAGCGCTGAAAACGATGTCGGAGCGGACCACTTTGCCCTCGTTAGCCTGACTTTCGATGCCCGTAACTGCCTATATTTGGGATCTGCAGGAAACAAATGTTAACTGACCCCATCTTTAGTCGTTTTGCTGCATACAGCAGCAATACACTTGGTCGGCATTGCCGGAAAAATGCACAAAAAAATCCCTTTTTGGGATAACCAAACGAAACGTACAAGCTCACTACTTGCACGTAAATGCAGGCAAGTTCGAGGGGGGTCGATGTTCGATCGCGGCGAAGTCTGCCTCGATTGACGTCACAAAAAGGGATGGGCGGAGTCACCCTCAAACAACTTTATCACTTTTTTTTACGTATAAATCGTGACAAACAATTACACAACAAATTGTTTTATTGTTAATATACATATACTCTTCTATAAAAAAAAAATTAAAAACACTATTTCCAGGTGCCTTTAAGTTTAAAAATGTAGTTTCACCTAATATTGACAATTGACATACAGATTTTGTACACACGGGATGCTTGCAAACTGTTGTCCAGCCCCCTTCTAACCAAATCACTGTCCCCTGTGGATCTACACCCCCCCCCCCCCCGGGACATGTGGCATAGTCAAGCTTAGAATATCATGGCATGATCTGACCGGTCTACACGACGTCGTTAAGACAATGGCAAGAGTTAAATATGTCAATGTTTGCTGACAACGACCCTCGCTACTTGAGCATGTGCTAACAGCAGCCCTCACTACATGGTTAAATGTTTAATCTCCGTTCAAAGTCTGAC